>SEYY01023745.1:12500-15000 GCA_009176605.1 Armadillidium nasatum
AACTTGATATACACGAAGGAGCAAATAAAGAAGGGTCAGGGACCCCACACACACATTAATCCCTTCCCCTGTAAGCTTTCTCTTAATTCCTTTTAGGATACATTGAGGATATCCCATGAAGAGTCTCTAATCTTTTTACCTTTTCTTTTTATGTAAAATGGAGAGGTACTAACGACATTATTGCTTGTAAACATGCACAATTAGTCGTATATATATATATATATATATATATATATATATATATATATATATATATATATATATATATATATATATATATATATATATATATAATATATATAATCAATAATTTAAAGCCTGCTAGCCCTCTCGCAGATCAAATACATTAAACATCAGAGTTTAAAAGTTTGCTTATCAGAGGAATTGAACCCTGGCCCCTAAAGCACAAAAGCATAGAGTTTACCACTAAGAAACTGGCGGTAGTGCGTAGTGGTAAAACTCTTATGCTTTTGTGCTATAAGGCCAGGGTTCGATTCCCCTATAGCAAAGTTTAAACTCTGATGTTATATATATATATATATATATATATATATATATATATATATATATATATATATATATATATATATATAATATATATATATATATGTAAATAAAATGTTTCAGACATAAAATATAGTTAGATACTTAGGCTAAAGGGTTCAAATGATAAGTATTTTGACTCCCCTTTGTCCACTGATAGATAAATAGATACAAACGAGTAGATTGATAAATAGTATTTAGTCCTTATTTATTTATTTTATAACCTAAGTACTTTAATATGAAAAAAAAATATTTATAAAAACAAACAATTAATATAAAATAAACTGAAATGACAAAATACAAATAGATTTTCTTCTAATCTTTTCATAATTTATCTTTTAAAAAATCTTTTATGCTTTGTGCAAGCGTAACCGTAGATAAGTATCAACATCATTATTTATGATATTAATTAACTTTTCGGTACGTTCTCAAAAACGTCGTTTCTACATCTTTTATTTATTTTTTTTAATTAATTGAAGTTCGCATCTCCTATTCTAGGAGAGTAGCTTTTTTAGGTAGTATAACTAAAATCACCAAGTTGGGTCGAACCGGCGCTCTCAAACACATGAGTCAAACATTCTACCGTTCGAGCCACGGTATAGACGGCACTTGCATGACTTTTGTGAGCAGCTCTTTCTAAGTAGTATATACCTAGGATCCCCAATTGGGATCGAACCGACGCCCTCAAGCACGTGAATCAATCACTCTACCGTTCGAACCACGGTATAGACTTCACCTCTAAAAATTTAGCGAGAAGCTTTTCTAATTAGTATATACCTACGATCCCCAAGTGGGATCGAACCGGCGCTCTCAAGCACCGTTCGAGCAACGTGTGCAGATGGCATATTACATTTACTTCAAGTCTAACATGGTTTGTTAAGCGACCAAAAAATAGTTCATAACTTTAGATCATTTAAGTAACTGATTAAATATCAACACATTCTAGTAATAACATTTTAGATGATTACTAATTTTACTAGCTATCTTATATTTAATATATATATATATATTATATATATATATATATATATATATATATATATATATATATATATATAATATATATATATATATATATATAGAGAGAGAGAGAGAGAGAGAGAGAGAGAGAGGAATAAATAAATAGATAGATAGATAGATAAGTGCATAAATAAAAAGATAGATGGAAAAGAATATAAGCAAATACTTGAAGAGATAAAGATTGGTAGATTAATAAATAACCAACCTGTAAATAGATAAATAGATAGATAGATAGATAGATAGATAGATAGATAGATAGATATATAGATAGATAGATATTAAAATTCCTGTTTGACCAATATTTAGATAGAAGATAGATAGATATTAAAATTCATGTTTGGCCAACTGAAAACAAACTCATGTAATGAGAGTTTGCGGTAAAGCTTATGCAAACAATCGCAAATGTCATTCTCAACATCTTTCCAAACACTTCAAATAATTGCCTATTTGCCTCTCTCTCAAAACTGACGTTAGGAAAAGGCTGTTCGAAAGTCAAGCCAAGCTTTTACTGTTTGGTTTCAATCATGCGTGGGAGGAAGATAGATCAAAGTGATCAAAGAGATTAATATGTTTGTTTTGGGTTTTAGTTTGCTTAGTAGAGTGGATGATAGTTTAAATTTTTAATATTTCAGATAGATAGATAGATAGATAGATAGATGGATAGATAGATAGATAGATAGATAGATAGATAGATAGATAGATAGATAGATAGATAGATAGATAGATAGATAGATAGATAGATAGAGAGAGAGAGAAAGTCTTGCACAAGTTTATTTAATTATTTAATTTACACCCTTTTGCAATTTAAATATATATATATATATATATATATATATATATATATATATATATATATATTATATATAATATATATATATATATATATATATATATATATATATATATATATATATATATATATATAAATATATATATA
>SEYY01023745.1:22500-32500 GCA_009176605.1 Armadillidium nasatum
TGTTTATCACTATTTGTTGTGGGGCTCTCCCTTTATTTAACAAAATATCGGCAGATTCTTACTAACTTCCTATATATATATATATATATATATATATATATATATATATATATATATATATATATATATATATATATATATATATATATATATATATATATATATATATATATATATATATAAATCAAGATGAATAATTAAGGGAGGAATGCGAAAGACGTTTTATGACCTTGTTCTTTGAAAGAGTTTCTGCGAAGCTGACATTCTAATAAATTGCATGACAAATATATTTTTCAACTTATAAATATGTATATATATATATATATATATATATATATATATATATATATATATATATATATATATATATATATATATATATATATATATATACGTATGTGTCAGCTGATGTCTGTCCTCATTCAATTCTACTCTCTATTAGTACTTTTCCTCAATGCTGGAAACGCGCATGTGTTCAACCGTTCCCAAAGAAAGTAACCAGCTACTCTGGTCGTTCGACCTACCGCCTTATAGCTCTCACTCACGTTCTGTTTAAATCTTTGAAACTATCTTTCTCATTTCATGCATCATCATCATTACTTTCGGATCACTTAGTTTGACTTTAGAAGTTCGTGGTCTACTTGTGACATACTCTCTTGTCTTACTGATTTATGGTCTTCTGCTTTTAGGGACTATGAGGAGTCTTATGTGTTGTCGCTTGACATTTCCAAAGCTTTACAGAATACTCAGGATATTGAACTCGTTACTACTCTGTAAGCTCCATTTCTTTTGGTTTCCTCCTTCTTATTTGCTTACTCATCTCTAGTTTCAGGGGCCTACGGTTTCTCATTCTTTTGGATAGGATTGAGGCTAAGCCAAAAAGACTAATAAACTATCGCCTACTTTCAAATTTTCTCTTCACCCTAAGTCTCTGTGACCATGAAGTTGGCGAGTTATCTCTTTTTCTATAGGCAATGCAACGGCAGGTGCTCTAGGGTATTAACTTCTCGCATTTCACTACCATTGCCTTCGCTCTCGTAGCAGAAGGGGTTCCTTGCTTTCGCATGAATTATGTGTGACTATTGTAAACCCCAGGCTCGCCCGTAGTAGTGCCTACTTCCTTACAGTTACCTCAGTTCTGGTGGAACTCACTTTTATCATCTGTCTTTTACCTCTTATCATTTAATCTTCCTCTCTTTAATGCCTAAATCTGAACCTTTCCTGAGAAATTTGAGTTAGGATCGGGCGTTAGTAGGTTTTCTTTTATTTTATGCTCCTGCCTTCTTCTTTAGAGTATATATATATATATATATATATATATATATATATATATATATATATATATATATATATATATATATATATATATATATATATATATATATATATATATATATATATATATATATAATATATATATATATATATATATATATATATATATATATATATATATATATATATATATATATATATATATATATATATATATATATATATATATATATATATATATATATATATATATATATATATATATATATATATATATATATATATATATATATATATATATATATATATATATATATATATATATATATATATATATATATATATATATATATATATATATATATAATATATATATATATATATATATATATATATATATAAGATGTTTAGTCTGCTATATGAGGAAGTCCTTGAGAAAGAAGGTGGGCGTAGGAGAGCATGCTTGATAGTTATTCCTGAGTTCTCCCGACCAAAGGGATTTCCTTTTGAACCGTCGTGGCGTGGAGGTAACGCTCTGTCTTACCATCCGAGAGTCGGGAATCGATTCCTCTTATAGCAGACTTTAAAATCTTGAATATATATATATATATATATATATATATATATATATATATATATATATATATATATATATATATATATATATATATATATATATATATATATATATATATATATAAGTTGATATAGCTTCGTTCCTTGTGAACTTCAATCTAATCAGAAAGGTCAAAGCCAACACCAAGGGTTTCCACATATCATTTATTACAGTGTGAACGTTTCAAACCTTAACGCGGTCCGTCCTCAGCACAATCTAAGTTCTAAAAATTTCTAATTTAAATATAAACCAAATATAAATTCTTTAACTATATATAAAATAATAAAATAATAATAATAAATGCAATGAAATAATAAAAATATAAGAATAATATTAAAATAGCATAAAGAAAACCAAGACTAAAGTATATATATATATATATATATATATATATATATATATATATATATATATTATATATATATATATATATATATATATATATATATATATATATATATATATATATATATATATATATATATATATATATATATATATATATATATATATATATATATATATATATATATATATATATATATATATATTATATATATATATATATATATATATATAATATATATATATATATATATATATTATATATATAGAACCATATTTTTAATATATGAAAGGAATAATTAAAAAAAAATTAAAAATAAAAAAATTAAAAAAAATTTTAAATTAAAAATATATATATATATTAATATATATATATATATATATTATATATATATATATATATATATATATATATATATATATATATATATATATATAATATATATATATATATATATATATATATATATATATATATATATATATATATATATATATATATATATATATATATATATATATATATATATATAATATGTGTGTGTGTGTGTGTGTGTAAAATCATTTAAGATAAAGCAAATACTTTTCAATATTCAAAGATCTTCATTAAATATAATAATGTTTAAAATCGTTAATATATATATATATATATATATATATATATATATATATATATATATATATATATATATATATATATATATATATTTTTATTTTATTTTTTTTATATATATATATATATATATATATTATATATATATATATATATATATATATATATATATATATATATATATATATATATATATATATATATATATATATATATATATATATATATATATATATATATATATATATATATATATTATAGTAGCAGTAGTAGTAGTACCAGTAATAAAAGTATAATTATTAGTGGTGATAATTGCAGTTTTTTTTTGTAATTATTATTATTGTTATGAATACAGACATATCTTTATTTTTTTATTATTATTATGATTAACATTATTATAAATATTATTATTATATTAATTATTACTGATATTTTCGTTGTTAGATATTATTATTATTATTATTATTATTAATTTGTTATTATTATTGTTTTTTATTGTCATTGTAATTATTACATTATTATTATATTATTATTTTTATTATTATTATTATTATTATTATTATTATTATTATTATTATTATTATTATTATTATTATTATTATTATTATTATTATTATTATTATTATTATTATTATTATTATTATTATTATTATTATTATTATTATTATTATTATTATTATTATTATTATTATTATTTTCATTAATATTATTATTGTTATCTTTCTTATTATTAATATTATTACTATTATAATTATTATACCTAGTACTATTAATACTCTCTTATTTAGTATTACTATTGTTATTAAATTTTTTTTTTTGCTATGTATCTAAGTATAAAATAAATAGATTTGATAAGTTTTAATGCATATTTCGTGTAGAAAAATATTTTTACTTTTGTATGTAAATTTTGAGTGTTTGAAACAAAATTTGGTCTCATTTGAAGAATTCTTCCTCCCAGAAGCCTTTTTCAGTTAAAAAGAAAACAAAAAATTTTAAAAATATATATTTGTGATCTTATTTTGTAACACTATTGTAAATTTTTTTTTCCCTTTACCTGAATAAAAGATTTTTGATTGATTTTTATTATTTTATTATGCTTTTATATTATTATATATATATATATATATATATATATATATATATATATATATATATATATATATATATATATATATATATATATATATATATATATATATATATATATATATATATATATAATATAGATAATAAATAAAGTGTGTGTGTATGTATGTGTGTGAGAGAGAGAGAGTTAATGAGAAAGATAAAGTAAACGAAAAAAACTTACATCTATCTTTTTATTATCACAGTGTCTGGATATGTAATTCTTTCTGACTCTATTTGCTCGCTACATTCCTTCGTTTGCTCATTACAAAGAAGCAGCTTTTAGATTTTGGGTGAAGTGGAGGAGAAGAAAGAAGAGGGGGGAGATTGGAAAGAAGAGGAGAAAAGTAGAATGAGTGGAAGAAGAAGAAGAAGAAGAGAAGAATGACTAAGAGGAAAGAGGTGGAGAATAAGGAGGAGGAAGAGAAGAATGAGAGAAGGGAAGGAGGAGAAGTAGGAAGTTGAAGAGAAGAGAAGAAAAAAGAGGAAAGAGAATGACAAAGAAAGAACTAGAAGATCAGAAGAAGGAATAAAAGAAGAGGTGGAGGGAAGGAGGAACAAAAGGAAGAGGAAGAGCTGAATAAGAAGGGGAAGTAGGAGGAGGTAGAGATAAAAGATGAAAGAAGAGAAGGAAGATGAAAAAGAGGAGAAGTAGGAAATAAGAGAAAAAGAAATGCTATTTTGAAAAAAGGCTTTTCACATATTAACTGCCTTCTCACTAGTATTTATTGTCTTATTTTAAATATTTATAAAATAAGTAGCTATGGTATTTATAATACTATTAATAGAACTTATAGCTCTTATAGCAGTTTTATGGTACTTATTATAAAAGTTGTTATAAGTATTTACTGCATTTGAAGTAGCAGCATAAATAGTATTTAAAGTACTAGTATTTAAGGTATTTATAATAAAAGTACATATAGTATTTATAGTATTTGTAGGAGTAATAATAGTTTTTATATTATTTGAAGTATTAATATTTATAGAATTTTTAATATTTGAAGTACCAGTATTCATAGTATTTATAGTATTTATAATAAAAGTATAAAGTATGTATGTATTTATGAGCCCTTTTAGTATTTGAAGTAGAAGTATTTATAGTATTTATATTTAAAGTACCAGTATTTATAGGATTTATAATAAAATAATATATAGTATTTATAGTTGTTTGAAGTATGAGAATTTGTAATATTAATAGTATCTGAAGTATCAGTATTTATAGTATTAGTTGTATTAAAAGTGCCAGTATTTATATTATTTATAATAAAAATTATATATATATATATATATATATATATATATATATATATATATATATATATATATATATATATATATATATATATATATATATATATATATATATATATATATATATATATATATGTTAGTTATAGTATTTGAAATACCAATATTTATAGTATTTATGATAAAGTATATATATAGTATTTATAGTATTTGAAGTACGAGAATTTACAGTATTCAAATTATTTGAAGTACCAGTATTTATATTATTTAATGTATTCAGCAGCATAGTAATTCAATAATTAAGCAAGTAACAAGATCCAAAGTAGGTTATATTATTACTATTATTATTATTATTATTATTATTATTATTATTATTATTATTATTATTATTATTATTATTATTATTATTATTATTATTATTGCTATTATTATTTTTATGTTATTATTATTATTTTTACTATTATTAGTAGTAGTATCGTTTATTATTATTATTATTATTATTATTATTATTTATTATTATTATTATTATTATTATTATTATTATTATTATTATTATTATTATTATTATTATTATTATTATTTTTAAACTAAGTGCATTTAATTTAATATTTTAATTTAGCACTTTAATTGGTATTTCTTATATACCCGTAGTTGATGTACTTTTTTTGTACTTTTCTTTTCTTGTTTTTACATCTACTTTGATGGTCAACAACTTTTCAGTTAAAATATTTGAAACCAAAGTTCTCTTATTAAAGAGTCAAAAAATCCCTTAATAATGAAGGTTTCTGAATTGTATAAGGGAAATGTTGTTGTTGTAAAAACTTATTTAAAGTGAATGGTTGATTGGATTCAAAAGTTCGCTTAAATAAGGAATGTTTCTTTTGTTTAAGGGAAAGTGTTGTTGGCCTTAAAACTTATTTAAAGAGAACTTTCGATTGATTCAAAAATTTACTTAAATATTGGAAGGTTTCTTTTGTTTAAATAAAGTTTTGTTGGCCTCAAAACTTACTTAAAGTGACATACTGCTTAATTCAAAGGTTTATTTAAAGAAGGAAGGTTTCTTTTGTTTAAGGGAATTGTTTTTGGTCTCAAAACATATTTAAAATGAATTATTGCTTAATTCGAAGGTTCACTTAATTACGGATGGTTTCTGTTACTTACGTAAAATGTTTTTGGCTTTAAAATAATTTAAAAAGAAAGGTTTACTTTGCTTAGGTGAACTGTTGCTGGAATCAAAATAATTTAAGAGAAGAAAGGTTTTTCTTATTCACTCTGTTTACCTCAAAATTTTAACTTAAAATTAAAGGTTCCCATTATTTATTTAAAATTGAAATGTTGCTGGCTTCAAAATTTTGATTTAAAAAAAGAAAGAGAGATTCCTATTATTCAAGTAAACTTTTGATGGTCTTTAAATAATTTAAAAAGAAAAGTTTAAGTTTCTCTTGTTAAGAGGAATTTTTGTTGACCTAAAAATTTTATTTAGGAATAAAGGACTTTTGTTGACTTTAAAAAAAATTCTCTTTAATAAAATAAAAAAATAAAAAATTCAATTTTTAGCAAATTTACCCCTCATTTTTTTTCTATCTTTATATTTAAATATATTGTGAAATTATATATGTATAATGGAAGAAAGAATTACAATACTGGCTGACACAACCTGTCCCCCTCCCTCCCCAAAAAAAATATTAAAAAAAAAAAAAAAAATTTGAAAAACTAAAATTATAAATTTTAAATATTCATATGTATAAATATTCATATGTATTCAGATTTAAATATTTATTTGTATTTCCATGTGTATTAAATTGCTTTTTATCTGCAATTTTCGGTTACAATTCACAAACCTAGTAATATCTAGCATTCCTTTGGACTGATTCCTCTTCCAGATTAGACAACAAATTCATTCGACGGTATTTGCTCTTTTGAAAAATTTAAGAAACTAAAATTATTTAAAGAAATTTAAATTATTTAAATAAATAATTTAATTTAACTCTTTAAGAAAACAGAGAAACAAACTGAAAAATAAATAAATCATAGTAAAAAAAAAAAAAAAAAAAAAAAAAAAAAAAAAAAAAAAAAAAAAAAAAAAAAAAAAAAATATATATATATAGTAATAATAATAATAATTATTATTAATATTAAAATTATATTAATAATGATAATAATAATAGTATATTAATAGCAATAACAATACCAGAAATAATAATAATAATAATAATAATAATAAAATAATAAAATAATATATAATAATAATAATAATATAATAATAATAATAATAATAATAATAATAATAATAATAATAATAATAATAATAATAATAATAATATAATAATAATAATAATAATAATAATAATAATAATAATAATAATAATAATAATAATAATAATAATAATAATAATAATAATAATGACATTAAAGGGCAATATAAACCTTCTTATAAAAACAGAAAATGTTTATCATAAAGTTCTTTAAATTAAAAAAGAAAATAATGAAAATTACAAAGTTAAACTTAAAATCCTTTGAAACCGAACTTTGTCACCACTATTATTGTAATTGAGTAAGGCGACGTCATTCAAGAAAAAATAGCAAATTTAAAAAAAAAAATGTCTCAAAAAAAAAATCGCAATTTTAGAAAGAAAAGTCGCAAAAAAATCGCAACTTCAGAAAATTGAATGAAAAACGTGACCTATTTATCCTTGAAAGAAAATAGCTATTATTTTCTTCCCTTTTAACCTCCCATGATTCATTTCCTTTTTATGATTTATTTTCTTTGTCCTTTGATTCTGCTTCTCTTCCATTTTGTTATTCCAATTCGTCTCTCTCTCTCTCTCTCTCTCTCTCTCTCTCTCTCTCTCTCTCTCTCTCTCTCTCTCTCTCTCTCTCTCTCTCTCTCTTCTCGTCTTTTTTTTACGGAATTAGTAATGAACTTAAATTACTTTTTTAAATTATATTACAAAAATAATGGTAAACAAAGACCTCTGAAAATAATATATATATAATATATATAATATATATATATATATATATATATATATATATATATATATATATATAAATATATATATATATATATATATATATATATATATATATATATATATATATATATATATATATATATATATATATATATATAATTGAGAAGTGTATTTGGCAAATAAAAGTCGGTTTTAGATGATTGAAAGTGTTTTACGAGTATGTGGAAGGTCTGAATGTTTTGGGATGTTACTAAAAAATTTCTTTGATGTTAATAGAGCAAATGATGAAGGTGAGCAGTTTAGAATGTTTCTGGTTAGAGTATTTAATTAGTAGTTATTGGAATAATATTGTTGTAAAGTTTTGTAGAATAATTGGGTTTCCTGTCGTGATAGAGTGAGTTTTAAAAGATTTAATTTTATTTCGTTAAAAAGTTCTGTGTAGAGGTATTTTGTGCAACCTGTTATTAATTTAAGGTTGTGATCTAGTTTATGTGTATTTTCTTGAAGTTTTGTCTGTTTTTGTGCATAGCTTATTATTGATCAGACTTACTGTTTAAATATTTAAGTGAGAAGGGGTATTTAATTGTTGAAATGTTGGTGGTTTAAAAGTACTGAATTTTGAAATTTACTCAGTTAGTGGTTACAAACCACTGCCATTGAAATAATTTTGATTTGAAAATATTAAACTTGATATTTATTGTTTCTGTTCTTAAAACATATCACGTGATAGTTTTTGATGTTTACAATGATTATGGAATTTTAATTTAATGAAAATTTTTGTTTAGTTTAAATTTTTTACATGTGAATAAATTTCGGCAATCTGTCTTAAATAGAGCGATTGTAGACTTTTCTATAAATGAAGCTGTATTTTATTGAAAGCTAAAAAATGATCGATAATGAAAATTAAGTTTTGCAAAGCTGATGTTTCTCCATATAATGATGAAGACTGGAGTTATCTTTTGGTTATATGGTCATTAAATCTAAGATATTAGATTTTAAATGTTTGTTACTGAATTTCAAGTTTGTGAAAATCATTAGTGTAATATATATTTGAAAAGTATAGAGAAAAACTATTACTTTTTGGAAGACATTTCTGAGTTTAATTTGTTTTAGATATTTTGGCTTTTTAATAAAATATAGCTTTTATATTTTGAACTTTTTGAATAAACATTTATTTACTGTTCTTTATTGGTGATTAGAATTATCAAGAAAATAATATACATGCTTAGTACGATGCAATTGAAAACAATTCGGTAACTGTTTTTTTTTATTTATTATATTTGTTAAAGGTGTTGAAACTTAGTTAAGTATGTCACTATTGATTATAGCTCTTGAGATTGTGATGCACGTTGGATGAAAAGGAGTGTCGCTTTGTTTATAAAATAACTCGGTTTTCTAAGAGTACGCAAAGATTAGGTAAGGTGAAATATATATATATATATATATATATATATATATATAATATATATATATATATATATATATATAATATATATATAATATATATATAATATATATATATATATATATAATATATAATATATATATATATATATATATATATATATATATATATATATATATATATATATATATATATATATAATATATATATATATATATATATATATATATATATATATATATATATATATATATATATATATATATATATATATATATATATATATATATATATATATATATATATATATATATATATATATATATATATTATATATATATATATAACTTATATATATATAATATATATATATATATTATATATATATATATATATAT
>SEYY01023745.1:37500-40000 GCA_009176605.1 Armadillidium nasatum
CCAGCTCTCTGACAACAGACTTAACGACTATGCTCACTCTTATGTGCACTCTATTGATAAAGTCTCTATCTACCTCCACACGCCTCCAGCCATTACTCACCAGAGGTGAAATAAATAAATAAATATAATATGATAAAATGTATTAAATTATCTCTGAAATCAAGTAATACAGCGTGATACAAATTCAAAACGGGGGGGAAAAGATGAAAGATAGAGAATATATTGAGAAAATGAGATAGCTAAAGATAGAAGGAGAAAAATGAGAGAGAGGGAGAGGAGAGAGAGAGAGAGAGAGAGAGAGAGAGAGAGAGAGAGAGAGAGAGAGAGAAGAGAGAGAGAAAAGATAGATAGAGAGAGAAAAGATAGATGGAGAGAGAGAGTAAATGAAAGATTTAAGGAATATAAGAAAAAAGAAAGAGAAGAGGGAGATGACAAGACCAAATAGCTTAACAAAATTTATGGCTAATTACCACCAGAATGTTTTTTACCTTTATCACGAAAATGGCCCCCCAAGGCGATTAATCCATCATGGAAGATCTCAGGTGTTTCCTAATTTGTCACAGATTTGAAAGGCTTCATATCCATAGTTTACAAAATATTTACTTTCCTTAACAATTCTTGAAAAACTAAATAAAATTATGAAAACAATAATAATAGTAAAATAATAAGTAATAATAATAATAATAATAATGAAACTAATAATCATAATGAATAATAATATAATTCAGTATTAATAAAAACAATATTAATTATAATAATATTAATAATTATTATTAATAATAATAGTAACAATAAATAATAATAATAATAATAATAATAATAATAATAATAATAATAAATAATAATAATAAGATTTTAATAATAATAATAATAATAATAATAATAATAATAATAATAATATAATAATAATAATAATAATAATAATAATAATAATAATAATAATAATAATAATAATAATAATAATAATTATTCAATTGAAATTTCTTAAGCTGTGAGTTTCTGAAAACATTTCAGTAAAAATAAAATTAAAAGTGAATTATGAATTCATAAGAAAGGAGTTTCAGCTTTTCTCAAGAACAATCTTCTTAAAATGAAATATGCACAAGTCAAAAGAGGTCATATTTATTTATTCCTTTTTTTTCAGAAGTTAAAAGAGGTCGTATTTATTTATTCATTTTTTTATTTTTTTATTTTTTTTCACAAGTTAAAAGAAGTCATATTTATTTATTTATTTTTTAATTTTTAATTTTTTATCACAAGTCAAAAGGGTCCCATTTATTTATTTATTTTTTTTTCCTTCATAAGTCAAAAGAGGTCATTTTTTTTTACAAGTTAAAATGGGTCCATATTTTTATGTTTATTTTTATTTTTTATTTTCCTTCACAAGTCAAAAGAGGTAATTTTTTTAAAAGGTCAAATGGGGTCATATTTATTTATGTTTTATTTATTTTTTGTTTTCACAAGTCAAAAGAAGTAACTTTTTAAAGTCAAAGGGGATCAATATAATTTATTTATTTTTTATTTTTCTTCACAAGTTAAAAGAGGTAATTTTTTTTAAAAGTCAAAAGGGGTCTTATTTATTTATTTATTTATTTTTTATTTGTTATTTTTCTTCACAAGTCAAAGGAATTTATTTTTTTTACAAGTCAGGAGTTGTCATATTTATTTATTTTTTTTTTTTATTTTTTACTTTTTTTCAACAAGTCAAAAGAGTTCATTTTTTTTACAAGTCAAAAGGAGGTCATATTTATTTATTTATTTTTCTATTTTTTATTATTTTTTTACAAGTCAAAAGGGGTCATATTTATTTATTTATTATTTTATTTTTTATTATTTTCCACAAGTCAAAAGAAGTCATTTTCTTACAAGTTAAAAGGGGTCATATTTATTTATTTAATTTTAGTTTTCTTCTTCTTATTAATAAACAGTTAATACGTGCAAGACTAGATATTTTACGTGGCGGAACTGGAGAAGCTTAATGTTAAACCAGTAAATACCGTTTTCATTCCATATTGGGAATCTATAGCTACTTTAAAATTTACAATATCCACAATTTGCGATATACATATAATTTTTAGTTTTCCTGATAAGATTACAAATAATTTAATCAATAAATAATACAGTTGGTGAAAGGCACGGCGGAGTTTACTCTGTTCCTTGTTCTACATGTGCTACCTCTTATTATGATGAAACACAAAGCACATCAGCACAAAGCTGACGTAAAAAGATGTAAGTCAGCAACGCCATATTCATGCACATTACAACACAACATAGAATTGGATAGGAAGATACTAAATTCGATTTTGAGTCTAAATCTAAGCCTCTTAATAGATTTATAGAATAATTTTTTATAAAAACCCTACTGAATTTTAATATATCCACTGGATTTTTTGAGTTTGACAATATCTTAATAAAATTGCTCCGTAATATTTTTAAGACACCAACTACTCTAAATTGCCGCTAGTTTTTCCTGTCTCTGGCTACCTCGATGTTGACTTTG
>SEYY01023745.1:72500-77500 GCA_009176605.1 Armadillidium nasatum
CTCCAAGGTGATCTGGAATAAGTGTAGAAATCTGTATCACCTTCTGAAGGTGTTTGCTAGGGACTGACATTTGTTTTCCAGTTCTTTAGCTGCATTTGCAAACTAGAGAAAGGCATCTGAGGTAATGAATATTAAAATCTCCAAGAATGATAACGTTAGCAATATATATATATATATATATATATATATATATATATATATATATATATATATATATATATATATATATATATATATATATATATATATATATATATATATATATATATATATATATATATATATATATATATATATATATATATATATATATAGTATATATATATATATATATATATTATTATGTTCGTATGGGTAAATTTCAAAATTTTATTGCATTTAAAATAAACTAAAAAAAAAGGAATATATAAAAATATATAAAAAGATATCACTTCACTCAAATTTTATTACATTTTCTACTCTTTTAAAGTTTTTTTTTTTTATTTTTTATTTATATTTATTTTATTTTTTTTTTCATTGTCTCACAGTCTATAAAACACGTTGGTTTATGATTTGAGTTTTGTTGGATGATTTGACTTTATATTATATATATATATATATATATATATATATATATATATATATATATATATATATATATATATATATATATATATATATATATATATATATATATATATATATATATATATATATATATATATATATATATGCATACATAGATATATATATATATAGATAGATAGATAGATAGATAGATAGATAGATAGATAGATAGATAGATAGATAGATAGATAGATAGATAGATAGATAGATAGATTGATGATGATTAGATAGATAGATAGATAGATAGATAGATAGATAGATAGATAGATAGATAAATAAACTGACTTTTTGAATTAATATAAACGAAAAGAAGCAACAGCATTGGTTCGATCTAGATTACATTTTCTTTTTCATTTGACGTGATGTTTTTTGTAAATTTTTTAATACGTAACCAAAAGAGTTTTAAGTTCAATAGATATTGGGATAAGAGATTAGGATCCTTATTGGATACTGCAGAGAAATTCAAAAGTATAAGAAATTTTGACAGTAACATGAACTGTGAGAACTTTGAAACTGTCAATACAAAAGAATTTGAATAAACGTTATGAGAACTGTGAGTCTAAAAAAAGATACAAGGAAATAAAAGTAACAATCTGTAGATGATCCTGCATCTGATAAAGGAAAACACTGTGTAGGTGATTTTGCCTCAAATAAAAGAAAACACTCTCTAGGTGAAACTGTCTCAGATAAAAGGAAACACTCTCTAGGTAAACCTGTCTCAGATAAAAGATAACACTCTCTATGGTGAAACTGTCTCAGATAAAAGAAAACACTCTGTAGGTGATTTTGCCTCAAATAAAAGAAAACACTCTCCTAGGTGAAACTGTCTCAGAAAAAAGAAAACACTCTCTATGTGAAACTGTCTCAGATAAAAGAAAACACTATCTGGGTGAAACTGTCTCAGATAAAAGAAAACACTCTCTAGGTGAAACTGTCTCAGATAAAAGAAAACACTCTCTAGGTGAAACTGTCTCAGATAAAAGAAAACACTCTCTAGGTGAAACTGTATCAGATAAAAGAAAACACCCTCTAGGTGAAACTGTCTCAGATAAAAGAAAACACTCTCTAGGTGAAACTGTCTCAGATAAAAGAAAACACTCTCTAGGTGAAACTGTCTCAGATAAAAGAAAACACTCTCTAGGTGAAACTGTCTCAGATAAAAGAAAACACCTCTAGGTGAAACTGTCTCAGATAAAAGAAAACACTCTCTAGGTGAAACTGTCTCAGATAAAAGAAAACACTCTCTAGGTGAAACTGTCTCAGATAAAAGAAAACACCCTCTAGGTGAAACTGTCTCAGATAAAAGAAAACACTCTCTAGGTGAAACTGTCTCAGATAAAAGAAAACACTCTCTAGGTGAAACTGTCTCAGATAAAAGAAAACACCCTCTAGGTGAAACTGTCTCAGAAAACACTAAAACTGTCTCAAAAAAGAAACACTCTCTAGGTGAAACTGTCTCAGATAAAAGAAAACACCCTCTAGGTGAAACTGTCTCAGATAAAAGAAAACACTCTCTAGGTGAAACTGTCTCAATAAAAGAAACACTCTCTAGGTGAAACTGTCTCAGATAAAAGAAAACACCCTCTAGGTGAAACTGTCTCAGATAAAAAAAACACTCTCTAGGTGAAACTGTCTCAAATAAAAGAAAACACTCTCTAGGTGAAACTGTCTCAGATAAAAGAAAACACTCTCCAGGTGAAACTGTCTCAGATAAAAGAAAACACTCTCTAGGTGAAACTGTCTCAGAAAAAAGAAAACATCCTCTAGGTGAAACTGTCTCAGATAAAAGAAAACACTCTCTAGGTGAAACTGTCTCAGATAAAAGAAAACACTCTCTAGGTGAAACTGTCTCAGATAAAAGAAAACACTCTCTAGGTGAAACTGTCTCAGATAAAAAAAAACACTCTCTAGGTGAAACTGTCTCAGATAAAAGAAAACACTCTCTAGGTGAAACTATCTCAGATAAAAGAAAACACTCTCTAGGTGAAACTGTCTCAGATAAAAGAAAACACTCTCTAGGTGAAACTGTCTCAGATAAAAGGAAACACTCTCTAGGTGAAACTGTCTCAGAAAAAAGAAAACACTCTCTAGGTGAAACTGTCTCAGATAAAAGAAAACACTCTCTAGGTGAAACTGTCTCAGATAAAAGGAAACACTCTCTAGGTGAAACTGTCTCAGAAAAAAGAAAACACTCTCTAGGTGAAACTGTCTCAGATAAAAGAAAACACTCTCTAGGTGAAACTGTCTCAGAAAAAAGAAAACACTCTAGGTGAAACTGTCTCAGATAAAAGAAAACACTCTCTAGGTGAAACTGTCTCAGATAAAAGAAAACACTCTCTAGGTAAAACTGTCTCAGATATAAGACAACACTCTCTAGGTGAAACTGTCTCAGATAAAAGAAAACACTCTCTAGGTAAAACTGTCTCAGATATAAGAAAACATTGTAAAGTAAAACTGCTTCAGATAAAAAAAAAAAACCTATGAAGGTGATACTCTCATATAAGTATTTAAACTAAAATAAAAATTAGAGTAAATTGAAATGTAAACTAAAATAAAGTATTTGACCAAATAATATTGATGCTTCTCAAATTTAAAGACCAACTCTAATTTAATGCATTATCTCACAATAATAATACACAGAATTTCTTACAAAAATTTAGCTGATGTACGGCAGACCTATAAATGGTAATAAATATTCCATCCTAAAATAAAGATTTAATTATTTATGATAGATAAATAATAAATAAATTTAAAAATGGATAAATATACGATCCTAAAATAGGGCTTTGTCTCCCCGATGTTATCAAACTTAACTTCCAACTTATTATTATTATTATTATTATTATTATTATTATTATTATTATTATTATTATTATTATTATTATTATTATTATTATTATTATTATTATTATTATTATTTAAATAGGTTCAAAAGCAGTGCTAAAATAACACGTAACCAAAGTATATAACTTTTTTAAATAATTTATAATAACATATTTGCATTAATATAATAATAATAACTTATTACTGTATTTTAGAGTTTGCTTTTAATCAACGACAACAAAAATTATTTATTTTACTTTTTTTTCAAGATTAGCCCCAACCCCCTTCTACTTTCAATTTTTTATTCTGTGTAAAAAAGTTCAAGCAAAAAAATTCTCAGATTCAACAACATTTCTAACATTTTTTTTTTTTTTTTTTTTTTTTTTTTTTTTTTTTTTTTTTTTTTTTTTTTTTTTTTGTCGGCTGCTAAATCTCGTTTTCTTTTCTCACAGAGAAATAAAAAGGATGAAGATAAACTTTTTCCGAGCCAGTTTTTTTTTTTTTATATTTTATTTGTATTTTCTTTCTTTTTCCTTTTATGTAACATTTTTTTCTATTTTTATACTCTTTACATTAAAGTGATGAAGATTTATTTAAGAATAATATTTATTGGACTTAATATTTATTGATCTTGATATTTATTGATCTCAATACCTAGTTATTTTGGTATTTAGTACTCTATATATTTAGTGATCATAATATTTAATGATCTTAATGCATACTATTAAAATTAGATAATTATTATTATTTATTGATCCTAATTTCTGATATTAATATTTAGTGGTGCTAATATTCAGTTATGATAATTAATATATATTGATATTACTTAATATTTAGTGATCCTAATATGCAATGGTTTAGTTTTTATTAATCTTAAAATTTATTAATATTAATATTTACTAATATTAATATTTTAGTTAATATTTTGTGTTCTAAATATTCCTTGATCTTATTTAGTGATCTAATATTTAATGGTCTTGACATTTAGTCTTCTAAATATTCATTGATCTTAATAATAAGTGATCTAATATTTACTGATCTTAATACTTTGTGTTCCAAATATTTACTGATCTTAATATTTTGTGTTGCTATATATTCATTGATCTTAACATTTAGTGATCTAATATTTATTGATCTAAACATTTAATATTCTAAAGATATGCTGATCTTAACATTTACAGTTCTAAATATTTATTGATCTTAACATTTAGTGATCTAAAATTTATTGATCTTGACATTTAGTGTTCTAAATATGAATTGATCTTAACATTAAGAGTTCTAAATATTCTTTGATCTTAACTTTTAGTGAATCTAATATTTACTGAATCGTAACATTTAGTTGTTCTTAAATATTTTCTGATCTTAACATTTAGTGATCTAATATTTACTGATCGTAACATTTAGTGTTCTAAATATTTACTGATCTTAATATTTAGTGATCTAATACTTGATTGATCTTGCAATCTATTAATCTTAATGTAAAGTTTTAGAATTATTTTTCATACCTCTTTCTCTAAATTTATTTTATTCATAGATATTTTTATTTTATTTTACGTTTTTCATCTAAATAA
>SEYY01023745.1:82500-85086 GCA_009176605.1 Armadillidium nasatum
TACATACATACATATATATATATATATATATATATATATATATATATATATATATATATATATATATATATATATATATATATATATATCGTTTCCTGGGTTCTTCCTCTTGGTCTAGTGCTCTCAGGCTTCAACTCCAATCTTCTTCTAGCCATTCTACCCTTCTGAATCTTTCCACGTGTCGCCACCATCTTAACCTTGCTGCATCAAGTTTGTTAATCATAGGTCTTATCCCTACATATTCTCTGATTCTCTCGTTTCTAACTCTATCCATTCTGGCCTTTCCTTCAATAGCCCTTAGATCATTCATTTCCCCCGTCTGTAATCTGTTTTCCTCTTTCGTTGTCATACTCCAGGTTTCTACACCATACAACAGTATTGGTGTCAGAACTCCTTTAGAAATACCCCTTTTCACTTCCATTCACATATGTTTGTCTTTTAGGACAGGGTACACTGCTCTTATTGCTCTTTCATATTGTTTTATTCTGTTTGTTATCTACAGCGAATCTACTCTTCCTCCAAATTTCCTCTAAGATATTTATATCTTTCCACATTTTTTTATTTTTTTCCTTCAGTCTCCACCCTCAACTCCTCTCGCCCCAACTTGAATCACTATCATTATCCCTGTTTTACCGACATTTATACTTAAACAGGCTTATTTTAATTTGTAAGAAACATAATATCACCTTTGTCAGCTTATTCCCGACTTGCTCCAACACGCCAGATCATCTGCGTACGCAATAATATCTCCGTCAAGGTTCTGAACTTCTTTCCTCACCTCTCTTATTACCACGTCCAAAAATACCACAAACAAGGAGAGCGACAAAACGCTACCCTACTTTACTTCTAAGCCATTCTTTGTTCTCATATCTCGTTCTGATCTTACATCCATCGCTTTTATACATGCTCTCTAAAACATCTCCTCAGCCTTCCTCTCATTCCATAGACTCTCTCCATAGTTTACCACATCTTTCCTCTTTATATTGAATCAAAGGCCATTTTTAGATCAATGAAAATGTACATCTTTTTGTTGTACTCCTATACTTTTTAATTCGTCATTCTTAATCCAAACATAAGATCTATGATACTCCTTTTCTTTCAAAACCATATTGGTCCTCCCCAAGGTGGTCTTCTACCACTGATTTTAATCTTTTTCCCAGTTATTCTCTCATAGTCCTTCGCTATGTGGTTCATTAAGCATATTCCTCTATAATTTTTACAGTCTCCCATATCTCCTTTGCCCTTGTATATAGGTATTATTGTTGTTTTCCCCCAAGCTTTCGCAAGGAGACTTGTTGTTTTTCGTTCTCTTCACAGAATCCTCCAATTCTTCTCGTACTGTCCTCCTCCTCATGCTGCTTCCCCACTGCCTCCTCTTTCTCTCCTCCACTCTTTCCTCTACATTTAGCAACTCATTAAAATACGCTGTCCATCTCTTACTTATATCTTCTGATCTTATCAAAGTTTCTCCTTGTTTACTATTTAGTTTACAATATATAATATATATATATATATATATATATATATATATATATATATATATATATATATATATATATATATATATATATATATATATATATATATATATATATATATATAATATTATATATATATATATATATATATATATATATATAATAAATATATATATATATTATATATATATATATATATACTATATAATATATATATATATATATATATATATATATATATATATATATATATATATATATATATATATATATTATATATATATATATATTATAATTATAATATATAATATATATATATATATATAATATATATATATATATATATATATATATATATATATATATAATATATATATATATATAAAATTATATATATATATATATATATATATATATGTACAGTCGTCAACAGAAGTTCGTTCCTATTAGGCTGGAAATAAATATTTATAAAAAAATGGAATACATTTCATAAAAGTTTTGAATAAAAAGAAAATAAAAACATTGAGTGGGCTTAATTGAACTGTGGCTAAACCTGATGATCCCCATTTTATATAAATATTTATTTTCAGCTTAATAGGAACGTACTTCTGTTACGACTGCACATACGATTGTAAAGGTACACGAAGTTTGTAAGTGTATATAATACATTCTCAATTATTCAGTCTAAAAAAAAAAAAAAAAAAAAAAAAATATACGATCATTGCCTGGAGAAAAATAAACTTTAAAATTTTGAATCCAAATGAAATTCAATAATTTCTTCACCCTTTTCTGAGCACTCACAACAATTTACGCTTAAGTTGCATTCTTTACAGATTCTTTCCATCAATTTTTAATACAACTCCTTCTTCTGCGGGCTTCATTATCGGAAGGAGTGAGTCAGCCTTATTCTATTTCCTTCAGGCAAGATCTTTGAGAGGATAAAGAAAGAAAGAAAAAAAGTTTGTTTCCTAATCCGAGGGGAGAGACTCCATCAGAATAGCTTCAGGACTTTTATTTAACCTTGCTAAACGCTGCAAAGAATTTTTAATTAAATATTTCCCTCATAAACCTTCATACACACCCACGTACACAAACACAAACACAAACA
>SEYY01023746.1:2500-21794 GCA_009176605.1 Armadillidium nasatum
GTTACTCTAAATTGTGTTGTGAGAGTCTCGAGTTCTATTCTTTGAAAAAAAAAAAAAGACAACACTAATTTGATATATATATTTTTTTTATATATTTTCTTTCTCAGTATTTAATAAATATTATTAAGAAGAAGAATTGGTTCTTGGGTCCTTGTAAAAAACAATGATTATTTCGCACCAAATATGAAGTTCATGCCTAGTAATTAAATGAATTAATAATAGTTATGATATTTTAGAGAAGTGAATTAGTTTAGGCTATTAATATTATTAAAATTATATATTCAAAAGTAGCCAGAGGCATCCAAACGTTGCCAGAGGTATCCAAACTTAGCCAGAGGCATTCAAACTTAGCCATAGTCATCCAAACCTAGCCATAGGCATTCATACTTAGCTAGAGGCATTCATACTTAGCCAGAGGCATTCATACTTAGCTAGAGGCATTCATACTTAGCCAGAGGCATTCATACTTAGCTAGAGGCATTCATACTTAGCCAGAGTCATTCATACTTAGCTAGAGGCATTCATACTTAGCCAGAGGCATTCATACTTAGCTAGAGGCATTCATACTTAGCCAGAGGCATTCATACTTAGCTAGAGGCATTCATACTTAGCCAGAGGCATTCATACTTAGCTAGAGGCATCCAAACTTAGCCAGAGGCATAGGCATCCAAACGTAGCCAGAGGCATTCATACTTAGCTAGAGGCATTCATACTTAGCCAGAGGCATTCATACTTAGCTAGAGGCATCCAAACGTAGCCAGAGGCATCCAAACTTAACCAGAGGCATTCATACTTAGCCAGAGGCATTCATATGCCCCTTAAATTGGCTGAATCTTATATAAAACAGTTACATCTTTAATGATTTAAAATCTAATCTCCGGTACCTCACTACATGAGTGTGTGTAGAGAAAATATTTTTTAAATATTTCTTAGTTAACGTTTGTATGTTGATGTTCAAAGTCAGAATAAAAGTTGTATAGAAATAATTGAGATATGTAACCCTGCATTTTTTTTTTTTTTTTTTTTTTTTTTTTTTTTTTTTTTTTTACTGGAGAGATTTGATGGGAGTTGGGGGGGGGGAGAAGAGGGTCTTACCTTGGGGGAAATATTGTTTCAATGGAAGTTTATTGATGTTTTATAAATATATTTAAAAAATAAAAAATAAAAAAAAGTAAGTATGAACTTTTGTTTTGGATGTTAAAAAATTATTTCTTTACAAAATTTTTTAAAAAAAAAAAAATGAAAAATAATAATAATAAATTTTGACTTTTTGTTAAGAAAAATTTGCATTAAAAAAAAAAAAAAATTTTTTTTGTTTTTTTTATATTTTAAAATTTAAAAAAAAAAAAAAAAAAAAAAAAAATCATTTTATTTTTGTAGGACTTTTAATTTATGGGATAAATTTAACATTAAATTGTGGGTACCTTTTTTTAATGTAGTTTAAGATGTTTGAAAAAGATTAAACTCTTACCAATCATTTAATATTATTATTATTATTATTATTATTATTATTATTTATTATTTTTATTATTGTTATTATTATTATTATTATTATTTATATTTTTATTGTAAAATTTTCTTTTTTTATTTAGTCTGATGAATGAAAATGAAGTAGCGTAACGCGAATGCTGTTAGTAGTTGCTAGTTAAGATAGTAGCTGTTAATAGTAGCTAGTTAAGATAGTAGCTGTTAGTAGTAGCTAGTTAAGATAGCTGTTAGTAGTAGCTAGTTAAGATAGTAGCTGTTAGTAGTAGCTAGTTAAGATAGAAGCTGTTATTAGTAACTAGTTAAGATAGCTGTTAATAGTAGCTAGTTAAGATAGTAGCTGTTAGTAGTAGCTAGTTAAGATAGCTGTTAGTAGTAGCTAGTTAAGATAGGAGCTGTTAGTAGTAGCTAGTTAAGATAGTAAGCTGTTAGTAGTAGCTAGTTAAGATAGTAGCTGTTAGTAGTAGCTAGTTAAGATAGAAGCTGTTAGTAGTAGCTAGTTAAGATAGCTGTTAATAGTAGCTAGTTAAGATAGAAGCTGTTATTAGTAACTAGTTAAGATAGTAGCTGTTAATAGTAGCTAGTTAAGATAGTAGCTGTTAGTAGTAGCTAGTTAAGATAGAAGCTGTTATTAGTAACTAGTTAAGATAGTAGCTGTTAGTAGTAGCTAGTTATGATAGTAGCTGTTAGTAGTAGCTAGTTAAGATAGCTGTTAATAGTAGCTAGTTAAAATAGTAGCTGTTAGTAGTAGCTGTTAGTAGTAGCTAGTTAAGATAGTAAGCTGTTAGTAGTAGCTAGTTAAGATAGCTGTTAATAGTAGCTAGTTAAGATAGTAGCTGTTAATAGTAGCTAGTTAAGATAGTAGCTGTTAGTAGTAGCTAGTTAAGATAGCTGTTAATAGTAGCTAGTAATAGTAGCTGTTATAGTAGCTAGTTAAGATAGAAGCTTAGTAACTTTAAGATAGCTTTTTAACTATAATTAATACATATTTTGATATTAGTGCTCATGGTATTATCAGAATACTTCAAAAGCTTATAAAATGTTTAATAAAAACTTACTTAATATTAATAATATTTATTAAAATACTTCAAGTTTTTAATATGTTAAAATGAAAGCTTGTATAATTTTATTTCCATAGTTGGGTGCCATATTTCTCTGATCCACGGGATGTTTTATGTTCCTTTTTGCAACGAGTGGTACTGGATCTCAAATGGTTCGGTTAACTACGCTCTTCATGCTGTAAAGGTCAAGTAAATTTTGCCAGTTTTTGGTGTTTGAATATTGTATATCACTTTATTTAGGTGTTTATTTTGAATTGATTAAGTCTTATTTGTTTATATTTAAATATATGTATATAATAATAAAGTTTATTTATATTTTTATTGAGCATTGATTTTTCAACACTAATTATTATTATTAGTAGTAGTAATAGTAGATATGTGTAATATCTTTAAAAGAGAAATATTATGATAAATTGTTGAAATGACATTGAAGTTGAATAATAACATTTCTGAATCTTTTAATGTAAATTGATGGGAAGCGCGCACTACAATCTAATCATCAAAATAATGTTGGCGTTTTCAGAAATTTAGAAAAGTTGTTGGAGAAATATTCCAATAGTAATAGTAATTGTTGTCTTAAGGCAGAGTTGGGGAACCACTTTAATGGACTGGGTCTTTTTTGACAGCTTAATTTAGAAAAAAAAAAAACATAAGTTGGCCACCAACTTATTTACCATATTAATGTTAATGAGAAACTTGTTGTTGCATCTTGTTTCCTAGTGTTATAATCAGAGGTTATATATTTTGTTGTTTTAAGTTTTACACATGCAGCATTCACATATGAGGAATCACTAAGTGACACACCTAAAAAAAGACAAAGGTAGAGTTGCCAAGTACTAGTTAAATACTATAATGTCCAGTACTTTCTGGCAATCCTACAGAATACTCATGAAACATTTCTCAGTAATCATCGTTCAATAATGAACGAAGATTTTTGAGATTCTTAAATTATAAAGAAGTGTGTCGGTCACTCCTTAAGCTCTTCTCACAGTAGCATAAATACTTAAAAAAGCGAAATTGGTCACTGAAATGTGGGTCAGTGACCCGCGGTTCGCCATCCCTGTCGTAAGGTAATGAAATTAAAGGTTAATATTGAAAGACAGTAGAAAAATAATACCAAAAATTAAAAATTGAGGATTGTTTACAGTGGTCGACTTGAATATGTAATTTATTAATGGAATTAAATAAAATTAGGAAAGAGAAACTAAAGTAAGCATTGAAAGCTGTCTAAATTTATATATATATTTTGGTGTACATTTTTGGCTTTTAAATTATCCTGTTCAATAATTCTGTGGAGAAAGAGAAAACTTCATCTACAAGGGATGGGATGAGGGGGAAGGGTGAAGGGGGAGGAAGGAATAAGACAATTGCAAGTTAAAAGTAGTTTATTAAAGTTTAGTAGTTTTTGTGTGTTAGAGTTCAATAGTATTTGCTTATTAATTAAACAGCATTTGTTTATTAATTAAATTTTATTAGTATTTCAAGTTAAAAGTAGTTTATTAAAATTTAATAGTATTTGTGTGTTAGAGTTTAGTAGTATTTGCTTATTAATTAATTTAACAGTTTTTGTTTATTAATTAGAGTTTATTAGTATTTCAAGTTAAAAGTAGTTTATTAAAATTTAATAGTATTTGTGTGTTAGAGTTTAATAGTATTTTCTTATTAGTTTAACAGTTTTTGTTTATTAATTAGAGTTTATTAGTAGTTCTCTACTAGAATTTAATAGTATTGGTTTTTTAATTAGTTTCATAGTACATGTTGATTTAGTTATTAAGCTTATTTTCTTTCAGTTCATAACTTTGCTCTGCCCGTGAGTGATGGTGATAACTTAAAAAAAAAAAAAAAAAAAAAAAAGCTGCACAGAAAAAAGGACAAAAATCTTTCAATCTGAACAGAACTGTTACCTTAAGTGATGTCACCTTAGAAACCATTATGGTTATAGGTTTCCAGTACAAAAGTAGTTGTTGTTTTTCTTTGGACAAACTATTTTATTAAGAAGAAATAATGAATAAAAAATGTTTTAAAGTATTTAAAAAATTTAAAATAAAATAAAATATTTTTTAAAAAATCTCATAATTTTCTCTAAATTTTATTTTATTAATTTTTATTTATTTCTTGTCCCTTGTCGGCCTGATTAACCCTCAAATGAGGAGTTTGTTTCTTGTGTTGTTGGTGCCCTTTAGCTTGATTTTTTTTTTATTGTTTTATATTTTTGTAAAGTTCCTCAAATTGTTTTCCAGAGCTTTCCTCAAATTGAACCAAACATCTCTTTACCAGAAAGTAAAAAGGAAGAATTAGATGAAACGACATTAAGAACAGTAGAAAGTTTGAAAAGTTTCAAAATGATGGCCTTTTTAAATAGGTTGGTGGGCAGGACGAGAAGAGAGAATACGTAACATGGATATAAAGACCGAAGTAGGAGTTTGTCCGTTGATGCAAAAGATGGACGCTTCGAGACTGAGATGGTGGGGACATTTGGAGAAGATAAAGGAAGATAAGGTGGTGAAGAGAAGATGGATGTGGAAGCCTGATGGAGGAAGGTCTAGGGGAAGACCCAAGAAGAGGTGGAAGGAATTGGAGGAGTATTTGTTGAGGCGTCATCGGCTGCCTGACGGAGGGTATTATTGAAGACAGAGCAGAGTGGAGACATGTGGTGATCCGCTGACAGGCTGTTAGCATTCCTGGGAGAGGATGTAGATGTAGATTTGATTTATATTATTAAATTTTTAAAAGTTTGAGAGTTATGTTTTTTTCCCATTTTATCTAGGGACTAAAAGTTTGTCCTAATACAGCAATAAGTAACATTTGTCCGAAATGTTTTTCCAATATTTGTTTTATATATTTGTTTTATATATTTATGCACTTGGAATTAGGAACCGACCGGGGCCCCGGCCCCGGCCAACCCCGGCCATTTTTACTGACCCCGGCTAAAAATCAGGGAAAACCGGGGTTGCAAGTCGGGGTTAAAATGGGAAATTATACTTGAGGGGACAATACAATTTCAAAATATTTTTTTTTTAATTTTCAGCCGATTCTCTTGAAATTTTTTTTTTTTTTTTTTTTTTTTTTTTTTCTTTTTTTTTTTTTTTTTTTTTTTTTTATTTAAATTTTTTTTTTTTTTTTTTGAAATTTGACCCTTTTCAAATGAATGGCGAGGCCAAACCACTTTTCGGAATGACCTGAAATTTGTACTGTATATTTAGAATTCTATTGGCAACAAAAACTTATAACAGACTTGTGTTCCTAGAGTTACAGGAAAAATGTTATAAGCCAAACACTTAACAACTATTAACAAAAAAAATCCACCTTTTCGGACAAAAAAAAAATAAAACAAAAAACTACAACTATAACATTTATTTTTGGTGGGTGTATAGAGGAGGGATGGGGATACAAATTCCTCTCTATTCTTTATTCAATGCGATTCGTTGGTTTAGAGATATAGCATTGAAGACAGTCAATTTTTTTACCAAATTTCATAAATTCTCAAAGTTTTTTTGGCTATATCTCTCTTCAAACAAAATAGCATATTAATAATATATATATATATATATATATATATATATATATATATATATATATATATATATATATATATATATATATATATATATATATATATATATATATATTTTTTCTCCTCTGGTGAGCAAAGGCCGGAGGCCTACCAAATTCCACCAGAGTTGGAGGACATTATGAATCTCGTCGCTAATGGCCGACGTGACCCGATACACGGCGTTTAAAAGTGTGCAAGTCAAAGGAAGTTGGGAAAACAGATAAAGGGAGTGTGTTCCAGACTTTAACAGTAGAGTACATGTAAGGGTGATCACAGCGGTTAAGTCTGGGGTCAGAGAGTTGGACAGAGAAAAGATGAGACTGTGTAGAAAGTCGTGTAGCACGAGGTTTTCTCAATGGAGGAGGTATGCGACGAGAGTGTTCAGAAGAGCAATGTCCGTTGTAATAGCGATAGTATAGAGAAAGTGACGCAACAATTCGACGGGAAGAAAGAGATTGGAGAGAGTAAGTAAGAGCAAAAGAGTTTATAAGATGAAAGGCCCTAGACTCCACCTTTTCGAGAAGAGCTGTATTTGTGGAACCACCCCAGATGTGCGAGGCGTACCCCATGCAGGGGCGAACAACACCCCAATACAGAGCAAGCAACTGGGGTGACGAAAAAAAAACCACGAAGGCGCCTCAGAACACCCAACCTCTTAAAAGCTTGTTTAGTGAGAGAAATAATGTGATCTTTCCAAGAAAGATCACGAGAAAAAGAAACACCGAGAATTCTGAGGACAGATGAAGGTTTGAGTTGAGTGTTTTCGAAGAAGATATCATAGTTGTGTAGAAGATTGTGTCGAGTAGAAAGATGGAGTAATTGAGTTTTTGGAGGCATTGAAAGCGATTATGCTTTCTCTCTCCACTTTGAAATGCGAGAAAGATCAGAGGTCAGTTGCTCCAAGGCCATCCTTCTTGAATCTATCAACTGTTGTTGGGAGGAACGTCTTTCAAATTGAAAGGAGTAATGAAGGGTGGAGTCATCGGCATAGGAGTGTATAGGAGACGAAGTAATAGACAGAAGATCATTATTAAAAATTAGGAACACTACTATTTATAGATTTATTGGAAGAACGGTGGCCGTCTGCAATAGCTGATAAAGAACAACCAGAAAGGAAATTAGAGAAAAGGTTACAGAGAGAAGAATAGATTCCGAAAGAAGGGAAGTTTGGAAATCAAAGCTTTGTGCCAGACTCTATAGAAGGATTCGATATGTCTTGCGCCACAACGAAAGATTCACCGAAACCCCTAAGAGCGGAGGACCAAGAGTCAGAAAGTAGGGAAAGAAGATCACCAGTAGAACGTTCTTTACGAAAGCCATACTGGCTATCAGAGATAAGATTAGAAGAATTAAGGTGTTTCCAAATTTTCCTGTTAAGGAATTTTTTCGGAGAAAATCCATATAATCATTAATTTAAGTGAATTTTGGCTATTCTACGCCTTTCTTATAATTAAATAAACCTCAATTAAATTTGTCTAATTTTTTTAAGTAAAATTTCAGTGCTTTTGACCTCTTTACAATTTTTAGGCAACCCCGGCCAGAACCCCGGCCCCGGCCAAATTCCAGCCCCGGTCGGTTCCTACTTGGAATAATTGTAGAAATTTACTTAAAACTGACGAGGGCAAGGAAACGTGCAATTAACTGATGCAGCAGCCGTATTCTGTTACACATGCAAGTGTATTTTATGAATTACAGTAAATAAATTTTAAGGAATTAAAAATGGGAAGACCCAGGAAAGATTGAAGCAAGAATATAAATTAATAGTCAGTGAAGTATTAAAAGAAATTTACTCTAAAATTTCTGACTTCCAAAAATAGAAGAATCAATAAAAATATTTTTAAAAGTCTTATTGAACAATTATAACATTTTACGGAGTTTCCTTGAAAAGGTGAATCACTGTGAACAAAGGACAATTTGTTCTCATCTGACATATTTGGTAGACCAGTCTTAAATCAAGGACAGGTTTGTGAGGTTTATCATCTCACTAAAGATCTCTACACCGATTCGAATTGTCTTGCAAAAGTTTCAATTCTTTATTATTTTTATTTCGTATTCAGTGTTTTTGTACTTTAAGGTAGCCAAAAAGAAGAAAAATTTGTTGCAGTATTTCCTTCATTTTGCATCATTTTTTACCCGAAAATTATAATATAAATTTTATCGCTAAAAATGTTGATGTTGCTAATCATCATTATTATTATTTTAGGTATGAAATTTGAGAAATAGTTATAATGAGTTTAAAATTAGCTTTAATAAATTATTATAATGACAATATTAAAGAATTGTGCCAGTCACTGATATCTAAAAGTAAATTTTTTTAAATTTATTTATATATATAAGATATGCAAACTTTATTCATTTCCTATGAAATGGATATTAATAAATATGGATATTAATAAATATTTTTTTTTTTACAATAATTCACAACTCACGGGTCAGAGGCAGAGTCTACGAAACTTCTGCCATGAATATTTTTTTTTAAATTTCGTACGTTGGTCTGCTATTTTAATTACATTTTAGTATTACATTGTTTTACTCATATTAAAATAGTCCTTTACTATTTTTTTAAAAATTTCTTATAGAGTACAAAAAAAATAAATATAAAAAAATATTTTAATATCTCCTGTGTGTGTGAGGGAGAGAGAGAGACCGAACAAACTAAAAAATTCTAACGAGCAACTTGTAGGAAATAAAGAGTAAACCTATAGGTTTTCTCCTTAATATTGTAAGAATTTAATGGCATTTTGTACGGAAATTACAAGAACTTATGTTAAAATTCTTACAAGCCTTCCTCACTATATTGTCATAATCTATGGGATACTTGCGGTAATATTTCCCATAGGATACGCCTGAAACCCATTAAAAAATGTGACTATAAATTATGGGTAATCACATAATTTTTTCCCCATAGGACAGTCATTTGGCGTGTGGGATGTGGTGATGTTCCTGCAATTTTTGTTTGGGGTGGGTGGGGGGAACAGCTTCCTAATTCGTAAACAATTTTTAAAAATCTTCTGATCAATTACGTGTGATAATTTGAGGGTCAATTAATTCCCTTACATTTTTATTGGTCGTAGATTTATTTACGGTTTCTGTTTGAAGAATGCTAAATAAAAATCCATATAAATTAAAATCACAATATATGCAAGCAGAAAATTAAAAGTATATTTTTAAAACCCTTTTTCCAGTGCATTTGCATCATAATTCGAAAAAGGCGTCAAAAACTTCAATTATCATTTATAAGATTCTTTAATGACTAACAGGGCGTTCTTTAAAATTCCAACTAGTATCTGAGGCGTAGTTGACTTTTTTGAAGTTTCTTTTTGATTTTGATTTCTCATAAGTTTCTTGCTAAAAAAAAGAAAAAAACAATTTAGATTAGCATTAGCTCTTTAATACTTCAGAAAAAAATTTATGTTTTTAACCATTTTTTTTTCAGTTGTAAGTTGTGTAATCACTCGTTATCAGTAGTTATCAAAAAGTCTTCTGTTTGAGTCGTAGAAATTGGGGCTTAGAATGTTCAGGGAAGTTTTTGGGTCATTCAGACAACTAATTTAGGACTTCTATTCATTCTCTTTTTGAATTTTGATCCCAAATAACTTTTAAACCTTTATAGACTCAGAAAAACGTCAGAAATCGAAAGTTCTTAGATTTTAAAAATGCATATACATTGTAAATTTCAACTCAATCAGTCAAATAATAATAAAAAACTTTTTTTGGAAATTGGATTATTCCCTTTTAATTAATTAATTAAATAAATAAAGTGAGATCCATAAGAATATAAAAAATGGTTCAAGCGTAAATGGGGGAACTCTCTCTGAAAAAAATTGAAAATAATTAAAAAAAATATATAAATATATATATTTTTAATTTTTATATTTAAGTAAACTCCGTGTAGCCTCTATATTTTGGGTGTAGGGTGCAGTTTGAGGATCCACAAAATTTTTACTGGGGTTCAAAGTAAGATGTTTAAAAAATTGTTTTTTTACGACAATTTTTGGGCTAAAAAACTTAAATTGGCTATTATACCCAGCATATGTCTACGGGGGGCTCTGCCCACCGTACCCCGACCCGTGAGTGATGATATTGTCGACTACTTTTCCTTTTCTACGATTTGGGGTATTTTCCATTTTTTTTTTTCAGAAAGAGTTCCCCCATTTACGCTTGTGCCTTAAAAATTTATAATAATTGTACTGATAATGGATCAGAAAAATTATATCTAACTAGCACTAAAGTTTACCATATAATTATAGGGTAAACTTTGCTAGTACTAACACAATACATAATTTGAATGTGATCCACCTCTTCATATAATATATTTATGCAATTATTTATCTTATTTTTAATACTTTAAACTTTTTCTTTAAAAACAGTTATAATAAAAGATTTTTATTTCATTTATTTTTTTTTCAATTAACTGGTAAACTCATATAATGTTCAAAATCTTACATTTAAAAATATCTAGTAATAGTTATTGAACTATTTAGGTTTACAATATAGCTATATAAAATATATGTTCCATCCGATCTCTCTTTTAAATTCCCCTAACCCGAAAATATACCTCAGAACTATAGTCGCCATTTAAAGAAGTTTCAAAATAATATTTAAAATATATACAAATTATGAAATATATTAAAATACATTTACAATAAAATAAAACAAATTTTTTAAAAAAAAAAAAAAAATTAATATATATATATATATATATATATATATATATATATATATATATATATATATATATATATATATATATATATATATATATATATATATATATATATATATATATATATATATATATATATATATATCGGAAATTTGTAGGGATATTTAAAAACAAAGTATTGAATTATTATGATACCCTTGATGAATTTGATCTCAAACATTTGGCAGCACGAACTGTAATCGTTTAATATCAGTTTTTTTTCTGTTCAGTATGTGTTTTAAATTTTTAAATTTCGGTTCTGAAAAGTGTTATTTCAAAATGGGTAAATAAATATATATATATATATATATATATATATATATATATATATATATATATATATATATATATATATATATATATATATATATATATATATATATATATAGAGAGAGAGAGAGATGGGCATCGTTACATGAAATTGGGTAGCGTTACCGTTACTCGTTACTTGAGAGAAAAGGTGTAGCGTTACTGTTACATCGTTACATTTTAAAATTCTTTTAAGCGTTACCGTTACTCGTTACATGTAACGCGTTACGTTACATGTAACGCGTTACTTTTGGTCAGTTTCGGGCTTAATTATTAGTTTACAGTTTTCGTACATGATCATATGTATACATATTTTACTGCTGACGATTAAATCATTGGATTAACTAAGTTTTTAAACTTTTATTCAAAAAGTGCAATTTATATTACTATCATTGACCAAATAATATAAATATTGTTTTTAAAATCTTATATATATTTAAGTTTCATTATATAAATTTAGTGCAATAAATGATATACATTTATTGAATTTAGTGATACAATATTATCCATATTTGAAATTTTTTATAATTTATTTTTTTAAATAACAGATAAGATTATCTGAATTGAGCTTCACTTTGAACCCTAGTTAGCCGATCTTCTTTCAACATTGTTTAATTTTATTGGACGGTATGCAAAGTATTAAGAGTAGATATTATTAATATTAATAATGATAATTGTAATAATAAAAAAAAAAAAAAAAAAAAAAAAAAAAAAAAAAAAAAAATTATAATAATAATAATAATAATAATGATAATAATAATAGTAATAATTAAGATCTATTTAAACATAGTTAATCACTTAATAATAAATGATAATAATTTTCAGTAACCATATTGAGCATAAATAAAATTAAAAAAGAAAGACAATATTTTATTTATAGTAATTAATATATATATATATATATATATATATATATATATATATATATATATATATATATATATATATATATATATATATATATATATATATATATATATATATATATATATATATATATATATATATATATATATATATATATACTGTAAAAAATTACCGTTAAAAATACTTTTTTTTACCGTAAATGTTTTACACCTTCACCGTAAAAATTCGATTTACGGGCATCAGCCGTTTAATATGGTCTTCTAATATTATTTATCAAGTGCGCATGCGCACTACTTTCTGTTTACCTTCTAAAATAAAAAGCGCCATGTTTGAAGTATTTGTTATGTTGCGAATACAGGCTCTTTATTAATTTTTAAAAAAAAATAATTATGGGACAAACTTTAATATTAAAATAGTGTAAAATGTACCAAAATATGATTATGTAAGTAAATTTAGGAATTATAAAACGTTATCTATATATTTAAAATCACATTTTCAAAACAACAGTATTAAAAATTGCTAATTTGAAAGCTGGCAAATTTTTTTGAAATATATATATATATATATATATATATATATATATATATATATATATATATATATATATATATATATATATATATATATATATATATATATATATATATATATATATATATATATATATATATAGCCAGGTTTTCATGAAGCCTTTTGAAAACGCAATAAATATAAATAATAGAAAGGTTAATAGTGCTAAATAAGTCAAAAATGTATATTAAAAAAGTTATGAAGTTTGATTTTATATTTAGAATAATTGCCAGTAAGAGGTAGGGGTGCAAGGGTTTAGGTGGAGCTAGAGCTGGAACAAATTTATTTTTTTTATGCTGTTGGAACCAGAGTCTGAGGAAAAAAATTTTGATAGTTAGATTCAGCACATCTCTGTATTTTGACCATATTAAAAATATAGAAACAAAATATGCTGAAATTCTTAAAAATCAAAATTTAAATGTGGAAAAGTAAATTTTACCACCTCATGGGTTGATGATTATTGAGATTTTATTGAAGATATAAAGACAAAATATGTTGAAATGTATAAAAACACTATATTTAAACATGGGGAAAAGTTAATACAACCACATCACGGATTGGGGGGATTCAGGGGTCTTTACCCCCATAGACAAATGTCCTTCTGCCATGCATTTGCATCTTATTATAATAATAGGTGTTAATAATTATAAGCATATATCAAGAAAATTTTAATTTACATTAAATAGTATTGCAATTCCGCAGTGAAAATGTAAATACATAGTACATGATCATTTATTTAGGGGGCTCCACTCCTGTATCCCCTGACCCATGAGTGGTTTTATTTACTTTTCCATGCTTAAGTACGGTGTTTTCATGCATTTCAACATATTTCATCGTTATATTTTTAATAAGTATTCAATATCAATAACAGACCTGTGAGTGGTTGTGAAATTTTTTTTTAGCTGCGTTTAATTAAGTTGATTGTTTGGAATTGAGTATATTTTGTCTTTAAAGTTTGAAAAATATAGAGATGTTGTGCTGAATCTATTTCCTAAAACTTTGTATTATTGTTCAGTATTTGATTTCTAATTATTTCTATTCAATTAAAGTTATAAAAAGATATAAAAACAAAATAAACTGTAATGGAAGCCTGAAAACCACTTTTGTATAATAAAACAAAAAAGAATTTTGTTATAAAAAGACATTATTTTGAATGTAAACTACCAATTTAAATTTAGATGGGTTGATATTTCAATATAGGAATGAATGATATATCAAAATTAAAATTCATATTTGATAAATATCAATATGAGGTGGAAAAGTAAATTTCACTACTAGTGAGATATGGGGAGCAGATCCCCTGCAACCCTCATTGATAAATGTTTATCTGCCATGTATTAGATATAGTTATCAAATTCTTTATTAAAATTGGCATGTCAGTTTGTTGATAGATCAATTTTTAACTGTAGCCTATATGTAAAAATAATAGGTATGTCCCTATAAATTAAAAAGTTAAATTTAATTTTTGAACTATCACTCCTAATATTGTACAAAAAGTAGCCTTCAGACCTCAGTAATAATAATAATAAAATAATAATAATAATAGTAATAATAATATAATAAGTAAGGCATATTTGTAAGAAGAGTTTGTCATTAAATGTCAAAATGAAGTCATTGGCTTTTGGGTTTCTTGAAAACAAATTGCAAAAAAGTCACCATGCTATTATTATTATTATTATTATTATTATTATTATTATTAATTGTCTATTGTTTACAAAGGCCTGTTTGCAAAAAACTTTACTATATAGTTCATTAAAAATGTCTACTAGTATGAAGTTTATGCATATGTATTCTTGTTATGTATCTGGCATAGATATGCAAATGAATATATGGTAAACCTATAGAATGTAAAATTGTGTGTAAATATATATATATATATATATATATATATATATATATATATATATATATATATATATATATATATATATATATATATATATATATATATATATATATATATATATATATAGGAACCGACCGGGGTTGGAATTTGGCCGGGGCCGGGGTTTCCTAAAATTTGTAAAGAGGTCAAAAGCACTGAAATTTTAGGTTAAGAAAATTAGATATAAGGTTTATTTAATTGTAAGGAAGGAGTAGAATAGCCAACATTCACTTAAATTAATGATTATATGCATTTTCTCAAAAAAAAATCAAAAAATTACAGTTTTATATAGTTAAAGTTTAAAAAAAGTACAAAATTAAAAAAAAAAATATTCTAATTCATAATAGTGATTCAACAGGTTTACCTAGTAAGACCCTAAGGTAAAGTTTGAAAAAATGTAAGATATAAAATTATCAATTTAACCTGTATTTATACATATCATTGTTATTTTATTGCTATGTATCAAACTTGTATCATTTAGCTGCATTATTTAAAAATTATTATTTTGTTTATACTTTCAGTCAATATGGCTAAAAGATCAGCTTATGCAGTATTTGAATACTTTACAATGTTTCAGGATAGGCTCGAAATAGCTAAATGTAACATCTGCAGTCAGAAAATTAGAAGAGAACCTCCGGGTGCTACAAGTAAAAAAATTTCAACCAAATCTTTTTGGAGTATCTAAAATCAAAACACAAAGATGAACATTCACTAGCAGAAAAGGAGCGGTCAAAAGAAACAGAAAAAAAAAAATCTTAATTTTCTTATATTTTGTTTTGAAATTTTTTTATTATTATTGACTGATTGAGCTGAAATTTTCAAAGTATGTGAATTTTTTAACGAAGTTCTGAGTTGATTTCGAGCACTTTTTTGAGTCTATAACGGTTTGAAACTTATTTGGACCCAAAGTTGAAAAAAATGAATAACTGGATCAAACCACTGGTCCACATGAGCTGAAAATTTAACTGAATACCTTTGCCCCAATTTCTTGCATTGGTGGTAATAGATTTTTGATATCACGTCTAGAAAAAAGTTATATAAGCACTTGAAAAAATTTTTGCAAAAATCGTACCCTTTAAAGGAAAAAATTATTTAAAAAAATTACGCTACCTATTATTTTTTTATTTGTGAATATTGTTTAGAAGAGGGCAGGGCAACAATATTTTTTTAGTGCATTTTTAAATGCCTTTGTTTGAAGCTAGATATAGCCTCTCAAACTTTGGGAATTTTTGAAATTTGGCCAAAAATGGACCTTTTTGAAGGCTATATCTCAAAACCAACGAATGTCATCGAATAAAGTACATAGAGGAATTTGTAGCCCCACCCTCCTCTATACACACCAAATATAATGTATATATAATAAAAAAATTTTTTTTTTTTTTAAATTTTGTCTGAAAAGGTGGATTTTTTTAGTTCAAAAAAAAAAAAAAATTTTTTTTCTATAGTTGGTCAGTTTTTGGCTTATAACATTTTTCCTATAACTATGGGAACAAAAGTCTATTAGAGACTTTTGTATCCCATTTAATTTTAAATAAATAATCCAATTTTCAGCTCATTCTAAAAAGTGGTTTGGCACTACCATTCAATTAAAAAAGGGTAAAATTTCAAAAAAAAAAAAAAACAAAAAAAAAAAAAAATTTTAACCGTAATAGACTCGGAAAAACGCTAGAAATTGACTTTTCTTACCGGTAAAAAATCTATATAACTGAAGTTTCAGCAGAATGGGCTGAAAATTTAAAAAAAAAAAAAATTTAAGTATAATTGCCATTTACTTAATATATATATATATATATATATATATATATATATATATATATATATATATATATATATATATATATATATATATATATATCAGACATGGGTCCATGCACAAGCTAACATAATTAAATAAAACAATTAACTTTTAGTATAAGAAATATGAAATATGGATTGTCATTTTGAAAAAGTAAATTTTTTCAATATTTTTGCTTCTTAGGAACCTACAGTTATTAACATGTAAATTTATACTATTGAGATGCCTTTCCTAATATCTGAATTATTAACAACATTATATTAAGAATTTAATTCAGGTGAACAATGAAAATCTATAATACTGAATTGCTAAGTGTGATTGTACAAAGATGGTTTTTTTTTTCTCCAGATTTGTTGAGGTAAGTTCTAAAATATAATTTCCAAATTTACATTTCTTATATGAATAAAATTTCAATTTCATGTACTAAAATATTTTGTTTACTTGTACTTTCAATTTGCATGAAAATATTTACTTATATAATTTTACCTAAATTTTTTTTCTGTTTGTTTTTTATCTCTGAAGTTTATAAAGTATGGTTTGTGTTATGACAATTTCAATTATGGTAATTACAATTTTTATGTATGTACAAAGACATTGTTTTCTGAATATAGTTTGATGAAGCATAAACATTTGAAAATGCCTCATTTTTTTATTATGGTATTCTCAAAGCATGGAATTTGTTTTAAGTTTTAATTTTATGAAGAGATATTCTTAACCTTAAAATGAAATGTTTCCCAATAATGAACTGATTAGTGACAGAGTGTCCAACCTCTTCAAAAACAGCAATAGAGAGTTTTATATCAGTATGTATGTTATTGATTGATAAACAGGAATATGTTTGAGAAAATTTTGCCATGGAATGCATATTTGATGACAAATAAATTTTTTTTTTATACAAACCATGAACAATTGAATTATTTCAGTAGCTATGCTTAACATTTAGAAGTAAAGGTTTAATAGTGATCTTAGGTAAAAATTTCATATTACACTGCTGTATGTAATTTATTTTAAATTATTTATGCAAAATTATTCACTAATATTTTAACTACCCAGGTAAAGAAAAACTTGAATATTTAAATTATTTATTTTAAATTGTTCACTAATATTTTAACTACCCAAGTAAAGAAAAACTTGAATATTGACACTATTTATTTTAAATTATTCGCTAATATTTTAACTACCCAAGTAAAAAAAACTTGAGCATTTGATGCATATGTTGGAAGTTTTTTTTCTAATTTTCTTTTACATATTTATTTAAAATATTAAATACTTTTTCTTATTTTGCTCGTGAAAGTGTGCATAAATTTAATTTTTTTAATTTTTTTTTTTAAAAATATTATAAAATTTTTTAATTTATTTATATATATATATATATATATATATATATATATATATATATATATATATATATATATATATATATATATATATATATATATATATATATATATATATATATATATATATATATATATATATATATATCAATTTATATTTGAGGGTAAAATACAAAGAGTGAAAATTCATGATTGTAGAACATAACTTTTATGAATACCACTTAAACTAAGGAATGAATAAAGATTATAAAAAAAATCTCACCACAAACAATAATGGATGGTGTTGAAGAAGTATCTCTGTCAAAATTTCACTCACTGTGTTTTGGTATAAATTAATAAATTAATTATCATTATTTATATTTTTCTATATGATACCAGCTTTTTTTTTTTATTAACTTTATTTTTTGTAATAGGGGACAATTTCCTCAATAAGTAATCTTAATCAAAGATGATCATTACTTAACTTAGGCATTGCCAGAGTTGGTTAACTGAGGTAATAAAAATATTCATACGAAAATACTTTTATATTTTTCGTAATTGCTTTGTTATACTTTATCAGTATCTATAATTTTGTTAATTTTTTTTTTTTTAGGAAACCAATCAATGGAATGAAACTTTGACAGAGATACTTCTTCAACACCATCCATTATTGTTTGTGGTGAGATTTTTTTTTATAATCTTTATTCCTTAGTTTAAGTGGTATTCATAAAAGTTATGTTCTACAATCATGAATTTTACTCTTTGTATTTTACCCTCAAATATAAATTGCCTTTTTTTTTGGTTAAATATATATATATATATATATATATATATATATATATATATATATATATATATATATATATATATATATATATATATATATATATATATATATATATATATATATATATATATACACACACACAAGCTTTAAATTGATATTCTTTAGTTGAACATCAAACTGGCTTGGTCATGATATTTTAGCAAACAAAACTTACAAAATGTTGCCTGCCAAGTGTTACAGTAGTAGATAATCTAGGTTTGATAGCAGCATTTGCTTAAGCTTAAATCACACAACAGGATCTTTGACAAATCAACAGAAGTGGTTTAAGTCCATTGTGGTTAGTCCAATTAAACTAGTGCTTCAGGGGGCTTGCATCGTTTTTAATTTGAAAGAACGTTCTATTGTATGTGCTGGTTGTATTTTATGCTAATATTCTGTAATATGAGTTATTTGTAATTCTTCTTTTAAGACTAGTGTGTATACATACACCTGTTGCGAGTTTTAAGATTAGTGCAATCAAGTATTTTACATAAATCCTGCAACATAAGCAGATTTGTTAGAGTTTTTTTATTAGTGATCAAATGGAACACCCATCACTCCCTAAAGCCAAAGTAAAAGACAATATTTACTGAGACAAACCAGAAGTGATATATATATATATATATATATATATATATATATATATATATATATATATATATATATATATATATATATATATATATATATATATATATATATATATATATATAGGGATGGGGGTATCGGTATCGGTATTTTTTAAATATATGGTATATATATATATATAGTCGGTAATAATATATTAATATATATATATATATATATATATATATATATATATATATATATATATATATATATATATATATATATATATATATATATATATATATATATATATATATATATATATATATATATATATATATATATATATATA
>SEYY01023747.1:37500-42500 GCA_009176605.1 Armadillidium nasatum
ATATATAATATATATAATATATATATATATATATATATATATATATATATATATATATATATATATATATATAATATATATATATATATATATATATATATATATATATATATATATATATATATATATATATATATATATATATATATATATATATATATATATATATATATATATATAATATATATATATATATATATATATATATATATATATATATTATATATATATATATAATATATTATATATATATATATATATAAATATATATATATAATATATATATATATATATATATATATATATATATATATATATATAATATATATATATATATATATATATATATATATATATATATATATATATATATATATATATAATATATATATATATATATATATATATATATATATATAATATATATATATATATATATATATATATATATATATATATATATATATATATATATATATATATATATATATATATATATATATATATATATATATATATATATATATATATATATATATATATATATATATATATAATATATATATATATATATATATATATATATATATATATATATATATATATATATATATATATATATATATATATATATATATATATATATATATTATATATATATATATATATATATATATATATATATATATATATATATATATATATATATATATATATATATATATATATATATATATATATATATATATATATATATATATATATATATATATATATATATATATATATATATATATATATATATATATATATATATATATATATATATATATATATATATATATATATATATATATATATATATATATATATATATATATATATATATATATATATATATATATATATATATATATATTATAATGGGTTGAAAAAGAATGGAAACACAAGATAAAAACGTGGGTTTAATTCTCAATTCGCTGTGGGACCATCATTCTCATTCCTAACCACATGAATGGACAAATATAAATTAATGATTTAATATAATGATTCGTATGTTAAATTATTTCTCATGTAAAACAAGACCAGCTTCCTCTTTGTACTCTATAAATTTAAATGTCTTTTACATGTGATGAAAGAGCAATTAACGCTTCCTACCAATGTTCTAAATTACCTATATCACATGATACACGAGTGCCTGTGGCACCATATTCAGTTTCGGTTAGTAGATGTCTGTCATACTTACTTATTCTTTTTTCTGTTTCCATATTTTCCAACTCTGTATATATATTATATATATATATATATATATATATATATATATATATATATATATATATATATATATATATATATATATATATATATATATATATATATATATATATATATATATATATATATATATATATATATATATATATATATATATATATATATATATATATATATATATATATATATATATATATATATATATATATATATATATATATATATATATATATTATATATATATATATATATATATATATATATATATATATATATACATATATATATATATATATATATATATATATATATATATATAATATATATATATATATATATATATATATATATATATATATATATATATATATATATATATATATATTATATATATATATATATATATATATATATATATATATATATATATATATATATATATATATATATATATATATATATATATATATATATATATATATATATATATATATATATATATATATATATATATATATATATTCACTAACAACTGCGAATATTATTTAATCAATTTAGAAGAACAGTTAAAAAAAGTATTATTTTCAGTTTTGTTTTAAGTTTAATAATTCAAATAAAAAAAGTAATTATTCTTTTTTGTGTTTTAAGCTAAATAATTCAAATATCTTTTTTTTTTTTTACTTCGTTTTGAGAGGACTTTTTTTTTGTTTTGTTTTTTGAAGAATGTATATATTTAAATACTTTGTTTTGAATAATTGATACCAAAACATTATATATGTAGTAAATTTCTTCTTTTACTGCATAAATATCCAATGATTTTGGTTCAAATATTAACTTGCAAGGGAATATTTTTTTTTTCTTTCCTATATATATATATATATATATATATATATATATATATATATATATATATATATATATATATATATATATATATATATATATATATATATATATATATATATATATATTATATATATATATATATATATATATATATATATATATATATATATATATATATATATATATATATATATATATATATATATATATATATATATATATATATATATATATATATATATATATATATATATATATATAATATATATATATATATATATATATATATATGAAAAAAAATTGAAGAAAATTTATATTGAGAATAAAAATAGTAACTGGAATGAAACCTCTGAAGTTCATTTGTCTTTGAGGTATTCTCGATTTCTCTTCGACACTGAGGCAATAATTGTTTATTTTTAATCATTTGTTGTTTCTTATTCAAACAGAAAAATCATGAAATTTAAATTATTTACGAAATTAATAAGTGACAGGAAAAAAAATCTCAGATTTTGCTGGAAAATATTTTATAAATTCACTTATCAAACAAATATAAATTTTAAGTTTGACTAATTTTATTGCGCATAAAAAAATATGAAAATAAGGAAAGTAGATATAAAATTAACAGATGTATAATATAAATTATATATATATATATATATATATATATATATATATATATATATATATATATATATATATATATATACATATATATATATATATTATATATATATATATATATATATATATATATATATATATATATATATATATATATATATATATATATATATATATATATATATATATATATATATATATATATATATATATATATATATATATATATATATATATATATATATATATATATATATATATATATATATATATATATATATATATATATATATATATATATATATATATATATATATATATATTATATATATATATATATATATATATATATATATATATATATATATATATATATATATATATATATATATATATTTATATATATATATATATATATATATATATATATATATATATATATATATATATATATATATATATATATATATATATATATATATATATATATATATATATATATATATATATATATATATATATATATATATATATATATATATATATATATATATATATATATATATATATATATATATATATATATATCTTTCTTTTGGTATCTATTCTTCCTTCACTCTAATTTCCTGTCCAGTCGTTCTATAGCGGCTTTTGTAGACAGCCACAGTTCATCCTTTAACTCTATTCATAATGGTGTTCCACAACTCTGTTTTTTTCATGGTGTTTCTTTTCTCGAGATCTTTCGTGGATGTATCATATTGCTTGTTTTTCTAAAGAAGCTTTTATGAGGTTGGGTTTACAGAAAAGTCATCGGAATTTCTTCGCACCACCCCAGTTACTCTCACTTCATTTGAATGTTGTTCGCCTCTTTGCTGAGCACGCCTCACACACCTGGTGAGGTTCCACTCACACAACCCTCCTTGAAAAGGTAGAGTCTGGGGCATTTCGTTTAATCAACTGCTTTATCACTTGCTATCTCACTTTAGTATCTTTTTGCTAGTCGAATTGTTGCGTCACTCTCTCTATACTATCGTAATAAAAACGGACATTGCTCTTCTGCTCTCTCTAGTCGCATTCCTTCTTCACTGAGAAGGCCTCATGTGAAACGCCTTTCTAGACAGTATCATCCTATCTCTATCCAACATTCTGACCCTTGACTTTAGGACAATGCTCAATCTTGGATGTATTCTATTGACAAAGTCTGGAGCATATTCCCTCTATCTGATTTCGAAACTTCTTTTGACTTCCAAAATTTAAACGCAGATTGTCGTGCATGTTGGTCTCTAATTTAAATTGACCAGGATCCAGGCACTTTCCCAATTGTAGTGGATATTAGTTGAGCTCTGGCCTTTACTTACGATAAGAGAAATAATATATATATATATATATATATATATATATATATATATATATATATATATATATATATATTATATATATATATATATATATATATATATATATATATATATATATATATATATATATATATATATATATATATATATATATATATATATATATATATATATATATATATATATATATATATATATATATATATATATATATATATATATATATATATATATATATATATATATATATATATATATATATATATATATATATATATATATATATATATATATATATATATATATATATATATATATATATATATATATATATATATATATATATATATATATATATATATATGTATGTGTGTATGTATGTATAAACTTAAAAAACTTTACGAAAAGAAATAAAAATTGCATAATTTTGATAAGAGAAAATTTGGAAATAGAAAATAAGAATTTGTAATAAATTAACCTTTTATTGCCAGAGTTTAAAATCTGGGCTCAGATAAAAACCACTTTAGGAAAAAAAAATTTTATTATTTTTTTTCATTTTTTTTTTTTTTTTATTTTTTATTTTTATTTTTTTAGCGTTTCCCTATAAATGTTTCTCTTTTTGGAACCCATGTACTCTTTTTTTTTTTCTCTTTCCAGTGTTTAACTTAAATTTTTAAATATTATTTGTCATCTTACTGGTAAATATATATTATATATATATATATATATATATATATATATATATATATATATATATATATTATATATATATATATATATATATATATATATATATATATATATATATTAGGGATGGAGTGAAGTATCGGTATCGGTATCGGTATCGGCAAGTATCGACATATTTTCCGATACCAGTATCGGTATCGGCCTTTTCATCGG
>SEYY01023747.1:72500-75000 GCA_009176605.1 Armadillidium nasatum
AATAGAACTTTCGAAATGAAAAGGTCTATATATATATATATATATATATATATATATATATATATATATATATATATATATATATATATATATATATATATATATATATTGGATAGGCGACCAGATTTCATCATAAGAGGAGAGAGAAGAGCAAAGACGACAGTACTAGTAACCCTGTTCGATATTTATTGATTAATTGATTATTGTTTGTAATAATTCTATAAGCAGCATGAGAAACCAAAGCTCCGAGAAGCACCTTATGGAGGTCTCTGGAAAAAAGTGTTGAAAGGTTAGATGGAGACAATGCTAGTCCAACAAGAAGGGAGAAAACTCTACCTGTGAGTTTATTAAATTAGGCTCAAGGACTGGCACTGAAACCAACGAGCCGAAAAGCAAGATCTTCATGAGACCGATAGAAAGGGGATTTTTTAGAGCAGATGGAGAAAGCTGCAGGTCCCAATGGCAGAATAAAAACTCTTCTAGGGGGAAGATGAAGATGAAGATGAAGAAGAAGCTTTAAAATATATATATATATATATATATATATATAATATATATATATATATATATATATATATATATATATATATATATATATATATATATATACACACTCTCTCTCTCTCTCTCTCTCTCTCTCTCTCTATATATATATATATATATATATATATATATATATATATATATATATATATATATATATATATATATATATATATATATATATATATATATAATTGCAGAGCATAAAGGTATCTCTTATAGAACTTTGGAACATTTGCACCATCCCCCATATTCGGTCCATTAACTCTCATTCTCTTCAAAAGGAATCATCCTATACAGGATTCAAATTTTATAATTTTGGACTCTTAATGTGAACCTGACCTCCATTCTTTAGAATCCTTATATATTTGGCACCACACTCCAAATTTAAATGAAAATTTACACTCAGAAAATATTTTGATATTGAAATAGAATTTTGCAAATTTGGTCCTACTATTTTAAAAATTTTATTTTTCTATATAACGATTTTCATATATTTATTTACTGAGATAACTTTTTATGTATATTTTTTTTTTCTTTGAATTTTTATATTTTTTCGTAATTTTTATATAATATATATTTTTCATTGTATTCAGAGCCTTGATAATGGGTAGAAGCTTTAAATCACCAGAAACTAGACGGTAATAAATGTTTAAATTTGTCTTAGTTCTTTAAATTATTTTAATTTTAAAAATTCATCCTCAAGAATAGAGGTCCTTTATACTATATATATATATATATATATATATATATATATATATATATATATATATATATATATATATATATATATATATATATATATATATATATATATATATATATATATATATATATATATATATATATATATATATATATATATTATATATATATATATATATATATATATATATATATATATATGTATATATAGTATTAACGGGACCTCTTTTCTTGAGGCGGAATTTAAAAATAGCTAAAAGAACTATGACAAATTTGAACATTTATTACCGACTAGTTTCGGGTGATATATATATATATATATATATATATATATATATATATATATATATATATATATATATATATATATATATATATATATATATATATATATATATATATATATATATATATATAGAATAAATGAAAAGGAGAAAGGGGAAAAAGATTTACCTCAATTTGTGAACTATATTTTGTTTGAAAATAAAGGTCTCTATTGTAATTCCAAGTTGTTTGCTTTTGCTTGAAGCACAGAGTGTGTCAGATTTTCCTTATTACTTTCTTTGACGTAAAACGTAATAAATTCAGCAAGAGAGCATTTTTATTCATCTTATTATTACGTTCTTACATACAATTCTGCAGTTGCAATTACTAACTTTCATCTCTAAAGGAAAGGAACAGAAATTACATTCCAAGGGAACAGAAAATTGCTTTCTCAAGGTTTCTCGCTCTTACACATATTCCTTGCGGCTTGTAATTTCCTTATAGCTTTGATTTGCTTTTCTTTATAAGTAATTTATTACGTACCGAATGCGTCAAATGGTGTTTAACTAAATGTTTTGGTGCTATTATAAATATGAATATGTACAGTATTTCTTATTTTCAATACTATATATATATATATATATATATATATATATATATATATATATATATATATATATATATATATATATATATATATATATATATATATATATATATATATATATATATATATATATATATATATATATATATATATATATATATATATATATATATATATATATATATATATATATATATATATATATATATATATATATATATATATATATATATATATATATATATATATATATATATATATATATATATATGTATATATATATATATATATATATATATATATATATATATATATATATATATATATATATATATATATATATATATATATATATATATATATATATATATATATATATAT
>SEYY01023748.1:0-41206 GCA_009176605.1 Armadillidium nasatum
AATCAGGGTCTCATTTCAGCATATGGAGACATATTTCGTCAATACCTGGCTGATGGCATCATCGAGCCCGTCCATGTGTCTCCAAAAGATTTTCATAGATACATTTGGATCCCTCATAGGCCTGTTATTAAGACTGCAGAACAAGTCACAACGAAAATTCGTCCTGTCTTTAATTGCAGCCTTCGCATCGGGAATAGTCCATCTTTAAACCAGGCTTGTTATCCTGGCGTAGATCTGATGGCATCTTTATTTCGATTATTGCTTCAATTTCGTACAAACAAATATGTCGTACTAGCAGACATTTCGAAAGCCTTTTTGCAGATTCGTCTTAAAAAAGATGAAGATCGTAATCGATTCTGCTTCTTCTGGGAAGAAGGAGGTGTGCTTCATACCTATCGTTACACCTCTATCATTTTTGGGCTATCAGTAAGTCCTTATATTTTGGGAGCTGTTATAAGACACCATGCAAAACAGTATCCCCCAGATCTCTGTTCTTCATTATTGGAAAATAATTTATATATGGATAATTTTATATATTCCAACTCTTCTATTGATAATTTAAAAGAAATCTTTTGTCAGACCACTTCAAGAATGTGTGAAGGTGGATTCGATTTATGCAGTTGGAATTCAAATAATCCCGAATTAAAAGAAATTTTCGAGGCTAACCAAAAATTAGCCAAACACCAAAGCTCAGAAGAAAGAGTTTTGGGATATCTTTTCGACACCTCATCTGACACTATCAGATTGAGTGATTTTGAAATCAACTCGGCTAATTCGAAACGTCAACTTCTCTCTCAAATATCTAAAGTTTTCGACCCCTTATCACTGTTTCTTCCAGTTACAATACGTGGGCGTATTCTCATGAGGAAGACGTGGGAACAGGAAATGAGTTGGGACGATGAAATCAACGAAGAATTGAAGACCTTATGGGAAAAGTTGCGTCTAGATTTAATTTCTTTAAAAGAAATTACTTTCGAAAGATCTTGTTTTGAGACCGAGGGCTCCAACTTGTCGCTTAACATTTTTTGTGATGCAAGTTCTTCATGCTATGGCTTCGTAATGTATATCTCTTCAAGCACCAAAGCACCCAGCATTCTTTGGTCTAAGGGAAAAGTCTCTCCTCTGAAAGGGAAGAACACTGCCATGCTTGGAGCTTTTATCAGTTTTTTTGGCATTGAAATGCTTACCTCAAGTACTAGGATGCTTTCAGGATTCAGAATTTAAAACTTTAAATATATTTTCGGATTCCCAAGTGTCCTTGGCCTGGATACTACGTGGGGGAAGAAAAAACAAAAGTGTATTCATAAAGAATAGAATACAAGATATTAAAAAAATGGTTTCTTCATTAAAAGAAGACCATAATCTCATTCCTGAATTTCGTTTCGTGAGGTCTGAAGAAAACCCAGCCGACCTACTCACCAGAGGATTAAATATATCTGAGTTTCGGAAAAATTTATCATTTTGGCAGCATGGACCCGAATGGCTGGATTCTGCACCCATATACTGGCCTGATTATGGATGGGAGAGTTCCGAAAATAATTCTTCTCTAGTGCTTGCGACTGTCAATGTAAGTACTAATCTTCCTGTTATTAAATTTGAAAATTTTTCTAATTTAAATGTTCTTTTTAGAGTTTGTGCTCTTTTATATAAGTTTTCAGCACTTTCTAGAGGAATCAACATTGATTGTGATTCCAAAGCTCGAATATATTGCCTAAAAAGAATGCAGGAAGAATCTTTTCCGAAAGAGCTTGCCTTTTTAAGAAAAGTGAAAGAGGATGCTTCGTTAAATGAACCACCACCAGATTTGGTAAACAATTTAAATTTATTTCTAGATGATTTAGAGCTCATTAGAAGCAAAGGTAGATTGGCTCGTTCTAATTATTATGACTTTGATGTTTTAAATCCAATCCTGATGGGGAAAAATCACCATTTGACATTTCTTTTTATTCGAAACGCCCATTTTGATTGTAAACATCTTGGCATTCAAGCCACTCTAACCAACATTCGTCTGAGAGGTTATTGGATCACCTCTGCTAGAAATACTATTCGAAAAGTCATATCAGAATGCATAGTGTGCAAAAAATACAACAGTTTTGCATTCAATTATCCTCGCTTCACAAATTTTTCAAAAGCTCAAGTGGAACTTTTTCGGCCTTATAAGAATGTGGGTATAGATTATACCAAACATTGGTGGGTGAAAGTAAAAGGCTCACCTCAATCTCAAAAAATGTATATCTTAATTTATACATGTCTTAGCATAAGAGCTATTCATTTAGATCTGGTTCCTGATATGTCTTCTGAATCATTTGTAAAATCATTTCAGCGTTTTGTAAATCTCTTTGGAGTGCCAGACGCAGTCTACAGTGATAACGCACGTTCCTTTATACAAGGCGTGAATTCATTCGAGTCATTTGTGGTTTCAGAGAATGGAAAAGAGTTTCTTCGTAAAAATCAGATAAAACATCATCGTGTACCACTTTACAGTCCATGGACTGCTAGCCTTTGGGAGAGAATGGTTAAAGTCGTCAAAAGCTGTCTACTGAAGACAATTGGAAGATCTTCTGTCGAATATTTCAGCTTTATAACAACTCTCTCAGAAATAACTGATGCTATAAACTCTCGTCCTCTGACTTATACTTCGAGTTCAAATGATGTGATACCTCTCACACCAAATTGCTTTTTAAAACCACATTCTAAAACCAGTATGGTAATAAGAAAAGAAGATAATTCTGATCTTATGGCGATGTCTCCGTCATCGTCTCGAAATGCTTTGATTAAAGCCCTAAAAAAATCATCTGACAAATTTGAAGATTTTAGAACAAGGTGGTACGAGGAATATCTATTAAGCCTTCGAGAAACCTGTCGAGATTTATATCAAACCAGATGGGATAATCTGGTTAAGGTCGACGATGTAGTGCTGATCCGCAGTCCTGTAAAAGACAGACCATTTTGGCAAATGGGAATCGTCACTAAATTGATGTATGGAGATGATGGAAAAGTTCGATCAGTCTTCGTGAAGACACCAGGAGGACAAATCAGTCTATATCCTGTCAAACTTTTGTATCCCCTGGAACTATCTTTAACCCACAGTGGGTCATCTCAACCATCATCTACTTCAACCGGATCAATGCCTTCGTCAGCTATATCCTCAACGCCTGGGACATCTGCTCAGCCTACCACTTCAATATCCCGTCATTCAATGGGAACACCTTCGGGAACTGTCAGACCAGTTCGGAAAGCAGCTGTGACTGCAAGAGTACACTTCAGAGAAGAAGACTCTGACTCCGAATCTGAATAAAAGTAAAAATTCTCCGAGGTTGTAAGTATATTTAAAAAGAAAATGTAAGTACAAATCTTTAATTTTTTCTTTTGATGACTCCACCCAAAAGGGCTGGAGCCATCCCTCCCCCCGGAGTATTTAAGAATTAAAATATTTAAATAGCTTAAAAAAAATAATATAGCTAAAATATAAAATTACATAGCTCAAAAACTAAAATGGAAAGTTGCTATAGTTTGTAAAAACAGTTCCCATTTTGAAGTCGTAATGACAAGTTCTCATTCTGATATTATATAGAACAGTTCTAAATTCGATTCTGTATAGGAAAGTTGTAACAAAAAGCTTCTAAATATTTGATACATTTCGAAAACCTAAATAACTTCATAATTTGACTCCTTCGAAATATTTTTCTTTCTATAGTTAAATTGTGAATCAACAGCAGTCGAAAAAGCAAGAACTAAAACATCTCTGAGAGGAACACGAATATACCTTATTGGAGTTCTCCTGAGAAACTAAATGTTTCTTAAACGAAACAATCAAAGTGCTTCTATGTAAGTCTTTTATGTCAGTGTTCTTTCTTGTGTATGTTGTTCTTGTTCCTATTTAAAAATTAAACATTTGTTCTTTGTATACTTTTACAGAGACGCTCTTTCGATGATCAAGTGCTATTTTCTGCAAATTTTGGAGAGATTGCATTCGACTGACTTCTTCTAGTTTACAAAAATAATCTCCCATAAATTCTGCTAATAAACCATCTTTTTTAAAAATAGCTTTCTTTATATTCCTAAATTTTTATAAATATTTAACAAACGAATTTTACGCCTGACAGCTCTCTTTCTGTGCTGAGGGGGGAGGGGTTGAAACATTTTATCGAACATATCAAAAGAACTTCTCTACTTTGATCCGTTACCTTTTATGCCTTCATTTTATGATAAAACTAATTAGAACACATCAAATTTATTTATTATATTAAAAACCTTATTCGTTTAAATAATAATCCTTATTTTGAAAGGATTTAGTTATGTCCTCTTTCTTCATTCCCGATTTTTTATAAGGCAACAATTGAGATATCTGAATGTTGTGCTTGTCCATTTTTATTTAAGTTCTGTTTTCAATCTCTATAAATATTTAGTGAACTTGTATAATGAACGAATATTAGGATGTTAAATAACAATTCTTATAATATATTAGGAAGAATGAATGATTATTGATAACATATTTTATTTAATATTTTAATACTAAAAAATGGAAAATGTTGTTGTAGAATAAAATTCATATAAAAATTTCACTTTATTAGTTCAAGTAAAAACGGTCCCTTGTGAAATTAAATCTGAGATAATGTTTTCTTTACAATAATTGTAATGGGAGCTAAGGAATGTAGTTTGGTATTTTAAGTAGTTTGAAAATGAAAATCAAACACAGACTTAGAAAAAGATAGCTAAATATAAGGAATCAGTTTTCGGTTGATGTCTGTTGTATAAAAGGCTCTGTCTGTGGGCGTAGTCTCTCTCTCTCTCAGTTTAACCCTCCCTGTAACAGGTGTTGCTATTTGGAGAGAGAATCATTCCTTTTAAATCCTTTCCCCTTTGTAATAATACTGGAGAACTATCAGCTGATGGTGAAATATATCAACTGATAGAGAATGTGATTTAAATTTAACCAATATTATAGCATTCCAATATATGATATAATAACTTAACTCATATTATAGTGTACCCAGTCAGTGCAATTACTCCTAGTGACAGGTGTCATTAGTGGAGGAGGAGCATCTCCCTCAATAACTTAATAATAAGGACAGCTATCAAGTCAGCTAATCCTCAAGGTCATTTGATCAATCAATATATATTTATCCTAACTTAATCTTTTATCAAGTGATAATGATATTGATTTAAAAATCATATTCAACTCTCAATTTTAATATTTATATAATCTATTTTTTTAACATCAATTAGTGATCCTTCATAACTTTTCTGTCAAGTGAAGTATTTTAGACATTATTAATTATTACAAGTAACATATTTGATGTTAGTATATTAACAAATATCCTTAATATCAATAATTTATTCCTAAACTAATCTTGTCAAGAGATAGTGACAGTGATAGCTATTTTTAAGTGATTTGCGTTACTTAATTATAAAATCAAATACTTTAATTTGAGATTCATGCTTAACTTGATTTGATAAGTAATTTTTGTTATTTAATTACAAAATCAAATACTTTAATCTGATTTTCACGCTAATTTCGCTCTATTGAGTGATTGTAAGTAAACTGTTACTACATGAGGTAAGCAATCATTTTCTTTATATAATTTACATGATTTGTTCTTTTAAATCAAACATTACGTACAATCTTTTTAAATATTTTTCCATCTCTACTGAAGTTAAGAAATTTTGACTCATTAAATAAGTCTCACATTTACTTATTTATTTATATATTTTCTGTATATGAAATTTATTAGATACACTCTCAATCATATTTCATTTATATTTTTAAGATTAAACACATTAATATATATTTTATCTCTCTCACTTTAAATTATTATTTTTTTTATCTCAAATTTTTCCCTTTTCCATTTATAGTTAATTTCCATTTATGGTATGTATATATTTTTTTTTGTTTATTCCTTTATTATTTATTTAGTGATTCTTATTTTAAATTTTAAGGGTATATATAATTTTTTTACATTTTTATTGATTTTCATTTTTATTACTCATTCGGATACAATTATTTAACTTAAGATGCTGTCAAAGGTTTAAATTTCTTAGGGGTCCATCTCATATGGTTTATCAGATTATTTTTTTATCGGGATTATGCAACTCCTTGGTAGAATCTGAAGAGGACGTCATCTTATTCGTTTTCAAATTTTGTCTGTTGACCAAGAAGACGAAGGACATTTTTTTTTTTTTGAGATTTTGACCAGGGGTCTCCAAACTACTGCCGGCGGGCCAACACCGGCCAGCGAGCACCACTAATCTGGCCCGCCATAGTTTATTTTCATTACATTGTAATATTACAATGTAAGTAAATCATACAAAATAATACTGAGAAGTTTTTATTTAATGACCAATTAAGAAACAATAACTGACATTCATATTGAAATTGAACATTTTAACTATAATTAATGATATGAGATTTATCCTAAAAACTAACAATGAGTGACATTCATAGGTAATTCACATAATGAAATTAAACATTATAATTAGAGGTGGACCAGATATCCGCATCCGCATCCGCAACTGTGGATATCCGCATCATTTTTCCAATATCCGCAACCGCATCCGCATGCGCGTATAGTAAAAAATTACGTATCATGCAATCGATAAAAACTTTCAAAGGCAAAACTTTGTATTGAATGCAGAACCTCTTTCTGAGCGCCATACAGGCGACTATCTTGAAACTGTATTTGAAAAGATGTTGACAAAATGGAAGATTTCATTAAATGAAGTGCACTGCGTAGTCAGGGATTCGGGCACAAATATAAAAAAAAGCACTTTCTCTGGCAAGAGTGAAAAATGTAGATTGCTTTGCACACCAAACTCAGATAGTAGTTAAAAATTCCATTATGAGTCAAAAATGTGTATCCGATTTAATAACCAAATGTAGGTTAATTGCTACGCATTTCAATCACTCCGTTGTAGCCCAAAATGAGCTGAAGAAAATACAAACAAGATTAAATGTTCGTCCACTTTCTGTCATGCAAGATATTCAAACACGCTGGAATAGTAGTTTGCACATGCTTGAGAGGATGAGCGAAATTAATGATGGCCATTTGCCTTTATGCTTCAAGCAGCACAAAAATAAAGCCTCTAACAGCTGACGAAAATGACATTTTAAATAATTGTATTAATATCCTTAAGCCTTTTGAAGAATTAACAAAGACTATAAGTTCAGCTGAATCATGTTTGTCAGATGTGATACCACTTGTTTCAACATTGAAAGTTGTGTTAACAAATGTTATTAAGTCTAAGGGAGTTTCAAAGGATGACTGAAACATTAATGAAGGAGATGAACGACAGATTTGAAAACCTGGAAAATGATGATGCTTATACAATTGCAACCTTTTTAGATCCTAGGTACAAAACAAAATTTTTTAAACCACTTGTTTCTCAGAATGTTAAAATCAAATTAGGATGCTTATGCGATGAGATGATAGAAACAGCTAAAATAACGCCTTTCAAGAAAAAGCAAAAGATATCAGATACAAAAGAAACAAAATCTGTTAGCTTAAGCATTGCTAAATCAATGAAAGATCTTCTAGCTTCCAGCAGCAATGAAGAATCACAGTCAGAAGTGTCAAAGGATACAATATCGATTATTGAAAATTATCTGAAACTCCCACGTTTGGAGGCAGATAAAGACCAACTGGTTTGGTGGAGAGATAATTGCAAAAGTTTTCCTTTTCTTGCTGAGCTGGCAAGGACTTATTTAGCATGTCCTTCAACTAGTGTTGCTAGTGAGCGTCTTTCCAGTGGAGCAGGCCTCATTTACGACGAAAAGCGAACCAAACTTTCACCTGAAAGAGCCCAAAAGCTTTTATTTCTAAAAAATAACTTACCAATTATTAACTTCAAATGGAATATGTGAAACTGTGAAGTGTGAAGGTAATACTGAATTCAGGCTATATATATATATATATATATATATATATATATATATATATATATATATATATATATATATATATATATATATATATATATATATATATATATATATATATATATATATATATATATATATATATATATATATATATATATATATATATATATATATATATATATATATATATATATATATATATATATATATATATATATATATATATATATATATATATATATATATATATAACCTTTTTCCAAATGGGTGGAGGTTGGGGAAAGAGGTTGGTGGGGTGTTCAAGAGTTGGGTCCCCGTCCCACACCCTGGTAACATAGATTCTGGATATTATATTTAAAATTCCAAGAATCTATGGCAAAAATTCCTAAAAAATTAAACTATCCGCATCTGCGGATATCCGCAATTGAATATCCGCAACCGCATCCGCATCCGCGGATAGTAAAAAATTACTATCCGGTCCACCTCTAATTATAATTATGATTAATGAGATTTATGTAGCTGTAACTTTCTACTGACAATTGTTTGCATTTGTGGATCAAGTTTACTAATAGAAATTATCAGTAGCGACTTCAAATGCTCATAAGTTAATTTGGATCTGTAAATATTTTTTGTATATTTAATTTTGGAGAATGTTTTTTCACACAGATAAGTGCCGAAATCGGAAAAAAGCCACGAGCTAATATATGCAACTGATCAAACTGTGCGAGTGGAAGACTTATAAAATTCCAACAATGATGACTTTAAATATTTTTCTTTAAAAATATCGCTACACTGTAAATCAATTATTTCCATTTGAAGTTCTAGGGCAAGGTTTTTTTTTATATCGGCGTTAAAAGAATTTTGAAAAATCTTGATATCTGAAAAACGAGATTCAAAATTTATTTTTAAAGCACTCAAAGCTTCAATTCCGAATTTTACTGGAAATGGAGTCTCAGTTTGCTGTCTGAATGTTTGGCATGAATTAAAATGCATGAAACATTTTTTTCAATTGAAATTGAAACAAAACAATTTTTTGTCGAAAGGACTTAATATGAGCGTATAAATCAGGCAGAAGCTGGTTCTCCCCTTGCAATTTTAAATTAAGGTCATTCATATGTTTAGTTAAATCTGTATAAAATGATAACTTCCATAGCCACTCATTGTTTTGTAACTCAGCCAGAGGACGATTCCTTTCATTCAAGAAAATTTCGATTATTGCTCAGGTAGTGATACACTTCGTTTTTCCATTGAAGATTGTTTTTCTGAATAGCATTTTCAACTACTTTAAAAATATGTTCTCCAGTGGTCGTACCGTGAATGCTATGAACGTCAAGAAGCTCTTCATACTCTTCATTATTTTTATCTATCTTTCTACTAAAAAAGTAACACCTTAGCAGTATCTGAAACATCTGTTGACTCGTCCAGGGCCAAAGAGAGCCACTCTAAGTGTCGATTTTTGACAGGCAATTGAGTTCATATATTTTCTGCAATATCTACTCTTCGAGCATCAGTGTTTGCTGACAAACTGATGTTTTTAACTAAATTAGCTTTTTGTGGACATTTCTTCTGCTGCTGCAATCATGCAATCCTTAAATAATTCGCCGTCTGTAATTGATTTCCTATGTTTCGTTATTCAATGAGCAACGCGGAAACAAGCAAAAATTGCTGCTTGTTTAGCATTTACTTTCTTAAACAACAATTGCTGAGATTTCAACCCTCGTTTCAAAGATTTTTATTTTTCCAGACATAGGCTTTCTGTAAATTTGGAGTTATTCTAAGAATGTTTAGTCTCTTAATGACGTTTTATATTGTATTCTATGAGGACTGATATTGTTCCATTGCAAATTATACACACTTCCATATTACTTAACTCAATCACGAAATATTGATATCCCAATTGCTCTTTAAATGTTCTTCACTCACTATCTATCTTTCGTTTCTTTTTTTCATATTTATACAAATCCACACAAAAGGGACGTAACTCCAACTCAAAATAATACCAAATAATACTATTAAGATCAGAGTTTCTAAGTAAACAAAATGAACTGGATTCATCTTTAAGACACATTTAATTAAAATAAACACATTGCATTTTCACTAAGAAAGTATAGTCACAAAACAAACTTTACATTTAGCATGGTCGTAAGTAGTCGTAACAATACGTAACGCACAGCACGCGCATTGACTATATTCGCCACAATAAAATGTCCTTGACACTTGCCCGTTAGTACCAACCGAAATTGCAAACGGAGGGAGACACCCCCGTGGAGTCCATCCTAAACGAAAATTAGCTCGTAATTCAAAAACTACAGTATGTTGGTATGATGAGCTAGCTAGGTCCTGGCCCTTGGGACTTAGTGGAGGAGTTAGTAGCCCTTAGGTTAAAAGATTTGGAGACCCCTGAGTTAGACCGTTAAAATTTTATTATTTATTATAATACTTTTATTATTTGCCCCAGGCCAAACAAACATTTTAATATACAGGTACTTATATATATTTTTCAACTAATTATTTATTTATTTATTTATTTATTTACTTATTTATTTATTTATTTATTTTATATCTAAACAAACAATGTGGGATATCGAGAGATATTTATTTCATATTCAAGCATTGTTATCTCGTGCTCTTCTATTTTTTTTTACATTGTTTCGTAAATAATTTTTATTAATTCCCCACAATATATATATATATATATATATATATATATATATATATATATATATATATATATATATATATATATATATATATATATATATATATATTTATGTCCCCTCCGGTGGGCAAAGGCCAGAGGCCTACCAATATCCACCGGAGTTGGGAAGCAATCGGATTCGGGGTCGCTAATGGCCGACGTGACCCGATACACGGCGTTTAAAAGTGTGCAAGTCAAAGGAAGTTGGGAAAACAGATAAAGGAAGTGTGTCCCAGACTTTACCAGTAGAGTACATGTAAGATTGAGCATAGCGGTTAAGTCTGGGGTCGGAGAGTTGGACAGAGAAAGGATGAGACTGTGTAGAAAGACGTGTCGCACGAGCCCTTCTCAGTGGAGGAGGTATGCGACGTGAGAGTTCAGAAGAGCAATGTACGTTGCAATAGCGATAGTATAGAGAGAGTGACGCAACAATTCGACGGGAAGAAAGAGATTGGAGAGAGTTAGTAAGAGCAGGAGAGTTGATAAGACGAAAAGCCCTAGACTTCACCTTTTCCAGATGAGCTGTATGTGTGGACCCACCCCAGATATGCGAGGCGTACTCCATACAGGGGCGAACAACACCCCTATACAGAGCAAGCAACTGGGGTGGCGTAAAAAAACTACGAAGGCGCCACAGAACACCCAACCTCTTAGAAGCTTGTTTAGAGAGAGAAATAATGTGATCTTTCCAAGAAAGATCACGAGAAAAAGAAACACCGAGAATATTGAGAACAGATGAAGGTTTGAGTTGAGTGTTTTCGAAGAAGATGCCATAGTTGTGTGGAGGATTGTGTCGAGTAGAAAGATGGAGGAATTGAGTTTTTGAGGCATTGAAAACGACCATTTTTTCTCTGCCCCAATTTGAAATGAGAGATAGATCAGAGGTCAGTTGCTCCAAGGCAATCCTTCTTGCGTCTAATAACTGCTGTTGGGAGGGACGTCTTTCAAATTGAAAGGAATAATGAAGGGTGGAGTCATCGGCATAGGAGTGTATAGGAGACGAAGTAATAGAGAGAAGATCATTGATGAAAATTAGAAAAAGAGTTGGAGAAAGGACAGATCCTTGAGAAACACCACTATTTATAGATTTATAGGAGGAGCGGTGGCCGTCTACAACAGCTGTTATAGAACGACCAGAAAGGAAATTAGATAGGTCACAGAGAGAAGGATAGATTCCGAAAGAGGGAAGTTTGGAAATCAAAGCTTTGTGCCAGACTCTATCGGAAAGCTTTCGATATGTCTAGCGCCACAGCAAAAGATTCACCGAAACCCCGAAGAGCGGAGGACCAAGAGTCAGAAAGTAGGGAAAGAAGATCACCAGTAGAACGTCCTTTACGAAAGCCATACTGGCGATCAGAGATAAGATTGGAAGAATTGAGATGTTTCCAAATCTTCCTGTTAAGGATAGATTCGAAAACTTTAGAAAGAACGGAGGTTAAAGAAATTGGACGATAGTTAGAGGGTTGAGAAGGGTCCCCCTTCTTCGGTATAGGTTGAATGAGCGCACGTTTCCAACAAGAAGGGAAGATCGAAGTAGAAAGGCAAAGACGAAATAGTTTACCAAGGCAGGGTGCAAGCTCAGAAGCACAAGTTTTGAGAACCGCAGGAGGAATACCATCATGACCATACGCCTTCTTAGTGTTAAGCTCAGAGAGAGCAGAAATGACATCTTTAGAAGAAATTACAATGTTAGGCATAAATGAGTTGGAGGGGGTTGTAGGAGGAGGAATAGATCCGGAATCGTCCAAGGTAGAGTTAGAGGCAAAAGTTTGGGCGAAGAGTTCAGCTTTAGTAGAAGGTAAAATGGCAGTTGTGCCATCAGAAGAGGCAAGAGGAAGGAAAGAGGAAGAAGCAAAGTTAGAGTTGACATTTTTTGCGAAATGCCAGAAAGGGCGAGATGAAGAAGAACCAAAAAGATTATTGCACTTGCGGCTGAGAAAAGAGTTTTTGGTATCTCGAAGAATAGATTTTGCCCGATTCCGGGATGAAATATAAGTAGCATGAGTTTCAGGAGTTTGAAGACGACGGTAATCTCTAAAGGCAGTATCCCTGCGGCGGATAGCGCGAGAACAAGCAGAGTTAAACCAAGGTTTGTTAGGTTTAGTAGAAGGGAAAGAATATTGAATGTACGCTTCCATGCCAGAGAGAATCACCTCGGTTATACGCTCGGCACACTCCGAGGGACCCCTCCCACGAAAGTAATAATCATTCCATGGGAAATCAGAGAAGTACAACCGCAAGTCTGACCAGTTAGCAGCATCGAAGTGCCACAGACGTCTCCTCACCGAAGGCGAGGGCCGTTCTTGCGGAAGACTTGAAGAGACAGAACAAGATACGGAGATAAGGTGATCGGATGAACCCAGAGGAGGAAAGAGTTTAACAGTATAAGGAGAAGGATTAGAGGTTAAGAAAAGATCAAGTATGTTGGGTTCATCACCAAGACGGTCAGGGATACGGGTAGGGAGTTGCACCAACTGCTCAAGGTTGTTCTGGATAGAAAAGTTGAAGGCGAGTTCACCGGCTGGAGATTGAGAACTAGAGGAAAGCCATTGGCGGTGGTGAACATTGAAATCACCAAAAATGATGATTTCAGAGAAAGGAGAAGAGGATAGAATGTGCTCTATTTTGGAGCTTAAATAGTCGAAGAATTTTTAATAGTCAGTAGAATTAGGAGATAAATAGACAGAACAAATAAATTTAGTAGTAGAATTGCAAGAGAGCTTAAGCCATAAGGTAGAAAATTCATGAGACTCCAAATCAGAGACACGAGAGCAAATAACATCGTTGCGCACATATGCGCAACAACCGCCTTTGGCTGAAAATTGAGGATAGAGACAGTAGGAGGTAACAAAATAAGGTTTGCTGTCAGCACACTCAAGCACCTGAGTTTCGGTTAGAAATAAGAGATGAGGTTTAGAAGAAGAGAGATGGTGTTCGACAAAGGGGAAATTAGAAAAAAGACCGCGAATGTTGCAGAAATTAATGAAAAAAGAAGACCGTGCATCGGGCAAGCCGGACGCCGGGTCATGGCGGCACCATCCCCATCATCGGAGGCCGCCAACTCCCAAGTGATGATGGGGTGAGGGGTGGAGGTTGAGGGGCATTCTTTGGATGCCGCCCCTCTAAGCATCTCCGAGGCAGCTGTTGGTTTCGCCATTTTATTTTGTTTTGTTTTAGGTAATGTAAGAGTAAGTGCATGTAAAATGTGGGAACATGTGAAGAATTGGGGTGGAGAGGTAGTTGGAGCATAGACACTCCAGTGTGAGGCGGGGGTACGCTAGAGAACCCCCTGAGATGTTGAAACGCGAAAAGGAACGAACCAAAGGGCAACGGAGTGAAACGGAATAGTCTAGCCCATCCTATCACTCCGTGGATTATGCCCAATGGGGGGTACTTGCATCGCTTCGGACGGCGCTACGTCCTCCCCCTATATATATATATATATATATATATATATATATATATATATATATATATATATATATATATATATATATATATATATATATATATATATCACCTTTCCCACTTACGAGAGTTGTGTCCCCTACAAATTCCCTCACAAACATACCCATTTCTACCTTTCATCCCATTTCGCTACTGCCCTCCATCTCACTCTGTCCTCTGCAAGTTTACTCCCTCTTCTAAACTCAAATTCCTTCCACCAAAAATTATTTTACTCCATCCATCCATCTCCACTTTGGCCTTCCCCTCTCCCTACCCCCATCCACCTCGGATCTAAGTACCTTGTCAACCTTCTGTCCTCATTCACTCTACACATATATCCAAACCATTTTAGCACACCCTCCTCCGCTCTATCCACTACACCCTTCTTCCATTTACACATCTTCCTTATTCTTTCATTTCTAATCCTATCAGTCCTTTTTAATTTACATATCGCTCTCAAATCTTTCATCTCAAAGACATTCAAACTTTTTCTCGCCTTAGCACTTACCATCCATGTTTCACACCCATATTTTACAGAAGATAAACACATATATTAAAACATTCTAATTTTTATTTCTTTCGAAATTACAGAAGGCAAACACATATATTCATTCTTATTTTTATTTCTTTCGAAGGTTTTCCTGTTTTCCATGCTTCTCTTAGGCCTCCCACTTTCCATGCTTCTATTAGGCTTTCAATTTCCGTCCCATCCTTACCTTCCACCAACATTCCTAAATATTTAAATTCCTCCATCTCCTCAAGTTTCCTTCCTCCGACTTCTACACCAATCCACCCACTCCATTCTTCCCTCTACATCTCCTCATTTCCACCTCCAATCCTCATAACTTTACCATTCGCTGGACTGACTTTCAATTTTATGTTCGCGCATTTCCTCTCAAACTCTCTCACAAGTATTCTAAACTATTCTCCAGATTTTGCCACCAACACCACATCATCTACAAAAAGTAAAACGTTCACATCCCATTCACCTTCTACGTTTCTCAACCTAATATTCTTCCATTCTCACTCCATTTTCATAACTACACCATTCATCAATATATTAAATAACCATGGCGACATTACACACTCCTGTCTCAATCAATCGCTATGCTAAACCAATAGGAAAGTTCCCTCTTCACCCTCATCCTTGATCTACAATTTGCATAAAAAGCTATGATCCCCTTCAGAAATTTCCCTTTCCATTATTATTACGAACAAGTTCCATCTGCCTACTCTATCGTATGTTTTTTCCAAATCCAGAAAACATACACACACCATTTTTTTCACGCAATTTCTCGGTAATCAATCTATCCCATTCCCTCACATGTCAATTCTTTCATTCTCGTCACTAACACCTTCCTATAAATCTTTTCTATCACGCTCAGCAGACTAACGCCCAGATATTTTTTACAAACCATCTTATCACCTTTTCCTTTTGTATATGGGTACAATGCAAGAGTTCTGCCAAAGCCTGAGGCACTCTCCCTTCTCTCCAACACACATTAAACATTCTGACCAACCAGTCATCAACTCTCTAGGTCCCTCCTTTATCATCTCTCCATATATACCATCCATTCCTGCCGATTTTCCTTTCCTTACCTTTCTCACCGCTACTTCTACCTCATCTTCCTCGCTAACTACCTAACCATTATTTTCTATCTCTCCCCATTACTAATCTCTCTCCCTTCGTTCAACAATTCGCTAAAGTATATTTTCCATCTCTCTCCAACTTCTCCTTCTTTTCCTGTAATATTTCTCCATCTCCTACTTTCACTCCCTCTCCCCTCTCTTCTCCTTCTTTCCTCACATATTTACCTCTTTCCAAAAAAAATTTTCTTTCCTTAAAATTTTCTGCTAACTTTCTGCCCCACTCCTCTTCTACTTTTCCATTTGCCCTCTTGACTTCTCTTTTCACCTCCCTACACCTTTCAAAATACTCCTCCCAATCCATAGCCACCATTGTACCAAGATTCCTATTAAAGGCGTCCTTCTTTCTTTTCACCATACTCTCCAAATCTTCATTCCACCACTCACTTCCTTTCCGTCTTCCATTCCCTATTTTCTTCACCCCACACATCCTTCTGGCAACCCTGTATATATATATATATATATATATATATATATATATATATATATATATATATATATATATATATATATATATATATATATATATATATATATATATATATATATAATATATATATATATATATATATATATATATATATATATATATATATATATATATATATATATATATATATATATATATATATATATATATATATATATATTTCACCTCACCCCAGTTAGGACTTTCGTCCTGTCAGTAGGATCTTTCGAGGAAAATCCTTGGGTTTCTTGGGCCCACGGCGGATACCGCTGGCTGGGCCAGGCCTATCGCGGATATATATATATATATATATATATATATATATATATATATATATATATATAATATATATATATATATATATATATATATATATATATATATTACTTCACCCAATTGCTTGCTCTGTATAGGAGTGTTGCTCGTCCCTGTATTGTGTATGCATCACTCATCTAGTGTGGTTCCACTTTTACAGCTATCCTTGAGAAGGTGGAGTCTAAGGCTTTTCGTTTTATCAACTCTCCTCCTCTCGCTAATTCTCTCCAGTCTCTTTCTGCCCGTCGAATTGTTGCGTCATTCTCTCTATGCTATCGCTATTACAATGGACACTGCTCTTCTGAACTCTCGTCGCATACTCCTCCAGTGAGAAGGGCTCGTGTGAGTCGCCTTTCTACACAGTCTCATCCTTTCTATGTCCAAATATCTGACCCCAGACTTAACAGCTATGCTCAATCTTACATGTACTCTACTGGTAAAGTCTGAAAAACACTCCCTTCATATATTTTCCAAACTTCCTATGACTTACACACCTTCAAACGTCGTGTATCAGATCACGTCGGCCTTTAATTTGACCAGATTTCCGTCTTTCCCCCTAACTCTGGTGGAAATTTTGTTAACCCACTGGCCTTTGCCCATCAGATGTGATATATATATATATATATATATATATATATATATATATATATATATATATATATATATATATATATATATATATATATAATATATATATATATATATATATATATATATAACGGATTGGCCGGATATTCGATTAGGATACGGTTATTCAACCTATCCGGACTTTTTTCAGTATCTGACTATCCGGCCGGATATTTGGTAAAAATAAAATTCTTAATTATATGAACAAAATTTTAAAATTATATCTTTGTATACTGTATGCTGTATTCCATTTGCTTCTTTTTCAGCTCAATTTTATGTAAGTAGTTATGTACCGATATCGTCGGCCATAGAATGCCAGAGTGGAGAACTAGGGTAACACCCCGAGTGAGGGTAGGCCCCAGGGAGCAGAACCCCAGGGAGCCCAACCCCTATAAGGCGAACTATTTGACCACATATCCACACTCCCCACTCCTACCTCGTACCCTTAGCCCTTACCCCACCTTTTCACCTCTACCCCCACCCTTTATCCTTTCATCCCCTAACTCCTAATCCCTCCAACCTCCCAAAAAATATTTTTATAAAATAATAAATAAAGATAATTAAAAATAAAAAAATTAAAACATTTAAAAATAAAAAAATATTAAAAATTATTAAGCTAATTAATAAATAAATAACAGCAAAATATAAAATGCATCCGCAAGCTTCCCATCCACCATTCCCTTCACCATGGGTGAGTCTACATAGGTGAATCCTAGACAGGAACGTTTCCTGTTTTCCAGGATTCTTAGTCCGTAGTATAGGCCACACACAGAAGGTGGGAACCCGTATCCCCATTAAAAATTTACGTTTACACCATTTAGGAATTAGGATTCTTGAAGAGTTGGGCCTCCAGTGTAGACCACTAATCCCCTTCACCCGCGCAGTTCGCACTCGCACCCCGTTATTAAGAAACCATGCCCGCTGGGAGACATTATTATTATTATTATTATTATTATTATTATTATTATTATTATTATTATTATTATTATTATTATTATTATTATTGTAGAAGCATTATTAGTACTATTAGAGGTAGACGATGTAGTGATACTTTGTTTAAACTTTAATACTGATATCCATGAATACAGCATATTTTCTCTCTCTCTCTCTCTCTCTCTCTCTCTCTCTCTCTCTCTCTCTCTTAATATTCTTTATTTTATGCATTTTATTAAAAAAGTAAATAAATATCTATTAATAATTATCAAAAAATTAAAACAAATAAAATATTAATAATTATTAAAAAATAAATTTAAAAAATAAATAAAAATTTATTGAAAATTTTTAAATAAATAAATAAATAAAAATATATCTAAAAAATTAAAAATAAATATAAATCATTAAAAAATAATTAAAAATACTCAAAAATAACTAAAAGTAAATAGAAATAAAATGAAAATAAATAAAAAACAAAAAACCAAGAATAGCAAAAAAATATAAAATGCAACCCCACTCCCCATCCCCTACCACTCTCTCCATGATGGTCAAGTATACACAGAACACTCAGACAGGGACACTTCTTGTTTTCCAGGATGCTTATTCCACTATAAGTGTTATCTATTGGCCCTTTCCCCTAATTAAAATAAATAATAAAATTATTTGTACCTAAGAAATGTTTTTGCAGATGATGCGGTATTAGTGGCAGAATCTGGAGAAAGGTTGAGAATACTGGTGAGAGAGTTTGAAAGGAAATGTGCAAACATGAGATTGAAAGTCAATCCAGTGAAGAGTAAAGTTATAAGGATTGGAGATGGAGATGAGATGTGGAAGGAAGAATGGAGGGTGTAAAAGTGGTGGGAAGGAAACTTCAAATATCTTGGAAAGTTTGTGGAAAGGAAGGGTGGGACTTAAAAAGAAATAAAGAATAGAGTGGTAGAGGGAATGAAAGTGTTGGGGAACCTAAGAGAAGTATGAAAGAAAGGAAATATTTCGAAAGAAATAAAAATAAGAATGTTTTAAAATATGTGTTTATCTTCTGTAATTTATTGGTGTGAAACACGAATGATAAATGCACGGGCGAGGAAAAATTTGAAAGTCTTTGAGATGAAAGGTTTGAGAGCGATATGTAAATTGAAAAAGATTGATAGGAATAGAATTGAAAGAATAAGACAGATGTGTAGATGGAAGAAGGGTGTAGTGGATAGAGCGGAGGAGGATGTGCTAAAATGGTTTGGACATGTGTAGAATGAATGAGAACAGAATGGTGGGCAAGGTACTTAGATCCGAAGTGGATGGGGGTAGGGGAGGGAAAGGCCAAATTGTAGATGGATGGATGAAGTGAAAGAAATTTTGGGTGGAAGAAAGTTAAGTTTAGAAGAGAGTTGTAGAGTTGCAGAGGACAGAGTGAGATAGAGGGCGGTGGTGAAAGGGGTTAAAGATAGGAAGTGGTATGTTTGTGAGGGAATTGTAGCTGGCACCACCTCACGAAAGTGGGAAGTGATATATGGTATATATATATATATATATATATATATATATATATATATATATATATATATATATATATATATATATATATATATATATATATATATATATATATATATATATATATATAGTGGAGATAGTTTCTTTCCTAGTGAACCTTAATCTAAGTAGAAAGGTTAAATCTAATACTAAGGGCTTCCCATACTCAATTTATACACTGTGAACGTTTAACACCGTATCTCGGTCTGTCTTCAGCACAAAATAAATTTTAAAAATTTCTGTTTTAAAATACAATCAAAATATAATTTAATTAACTATATGTAAGATATTTAAAATAATAATAATTGCTATAAAATAATCAAAAATAAATTAATAATATTAAAATTGAAATAACATAAATAAAAATAAAATGGTTAAACTATTTTGGGAAAAAGGACTTCATTATTGAGTGAAAAGGATAATAGAAGAAGCTTAATCAGTTAAAGTTTTTATACATAAAACTTCAAAATCCTACGATCAATAAGGGAGATGCATGTTGAAGAATAGAGAAATTAGAAGAACAAAAAAAAATAGTGGGTATCCATGTTCTTTTTTGGTAGTGTGTGCAGGAGAGCAAAGAGGAAGCTCCGTACTAAAGGAAACTTTTCTATGATTTTCAATCTTCACTTTCAATTGCAGACCAGTTTGGCCTACATACGCCGCATTACAGCTGGCACACTTAAATAAATAAATTAATGAGGATCTGAGAAGCATTGGGTGAGACTACTTGTTTCTGAAGAAGCTTTAAATTATAATTTATAAGAATAAACTGGCATTGCGGGAATGTAGCTTCAATTATAGTAAGAATATTTCTATTAAGTTGAGATGCATGTGATCCTATATACGGATGTTTTAAGTATATTTTTTGTTTGAGTACAGTAGGAAAATGAAGAGTGGGTCTGGAGATATTAGTGAGATCCTCTTTAATATTTTTTCCCACTTGGAACCTTGGGAATAAATTAAAATGGAAAAGTATTTTCATAAATTTCATCTATATATATATATATATATATATATATATATATATATATATATATATTATATATATATATATATATATATATATATATATATATATATATATATATATAATATATATATATATAAAATTAGTGATTGATCGCATACTATATTTTCTCATTTGCGGATGCGATTGCGGATATAGAATTTTCAAGGTGCGGATGCGGATGGTTGAATTTTCGAAAGTGCGCGGATGCGAATGTATAATTTTTGCAAGTGCGGATGCGAATGCTAATTTTGATGAGGATGCTCTGCGGATGCGGATGTGGATGACATCACTAATATATATTAAATAATGTACCCACAATCACACATTGAATTCGCTCTTTGATATAAAATCACAAACTCTTTACATAATAAAACACATTATATATATTCTTATTAAAAGTGGTACAGTGGTAACCTATAATAAAAGTGGTTCCGTGTGTTGGGATAGGCCTAGCAAGCCAACAACTGATTGCCTTGCTCAAGAAACTCATGTCTTGTTCGAGACAGCTGACAGGTGCTAGCACCTACAGGGGTATGGTGAGAAAATATATATTCTTAACGCTACACATTTATAATTTAACTAAAAGAAATATATTTACAAAATATATTTCAAAGAGAACATCGGAGTACCACAGAAGGAAATGATTTAGTTCACCCAATCACAAGGGATATCTATGATTGCGCAAACTAAGCCTCGCCTCCTTTTTAAAAAACGATGTTTATCACTCTTTTACATGTATACATATTTCATTTATCCAGTTATTTTTAAATTATCAGGAACAATTTACGTGAATTTTTACCATTTTCTAGGCACTGAAAAATGGAAACATTTACTCATCCTGTACAAGACATAGCATCTCACATTCACACAAAGCCTTTACTATTATTATTATTATTATTATTATTATTATTATTATTATTATTATTATTATTATTATTTATTTTATTATTATTTTGATTCTATTTTGATTCTTATTTTTCTTATTTCATCCTTCAAGTAATTCCTCTAATAGAGGTATGAGGTTGCCTAAAAAAAAGTAACACCTGGGCGTTAGGTCTAAGAATCGGTTCAACTACTGCACACAAGGCTTAAGATATATTTTCCAGAGAAATGTTCATCAGGCTTAAACGAAAGTTTGACATAGCATCGTTCTTCTAGTTTCTCGCTTATTGCGTTTGTCTTTTATTATTATTATTTTTATTATTTTATTACATTATTATATTATTAACATACAGTTAATATCCTTATAAACACGTGAATAAGTAAAACTTTAGTTTTTCAGCAGATTAAAATACTTAACAAAACAGAACCTTTTGCCAAAAATAAACGTCACACAACATACACTAGGTCATTTAGCAATTACTCACGACATACCTTTCAAAAAATTTCGATACATGAATACAAAAGAGCATATAACATCTCACCACCATATATTTCCACTTCTTTATGTGTAACATGAACAAACAATAAGCAAAAATTGCATCATTTAATAAAGGTGGTTGTTGTGAATACATGCGCAACGATGTTTTCGTGTCTCTGATTTGAAGTCTTACGAATTTTAAACCATGATGCTTAAGCTCTCTTTCCATTCTATGACTAAATTTATATCTTCTGTTTATTTACCTCCTAATTCTCCTGATTATCATAAATTCTTCGACCATCTAAACTCCAAAATAGAGCACATTCTATATTCTTTTTCCTTTCTCGTAAATCATCATATAAGATGATTTCAATATTCACCACTACCAATGGCTTTCATCTTGTTCTCATAATACAGCTGGAGAATGCGCATTTTATTTCGCTATCCAATCCATATTCGTTCCCTTCAACTAAACTTAACATCCCTTGGTTTCTCTCTTCTTGTTCTCGTGTTATCCGCTGCAGGGATGCTGCCCTTTAAGACTCTCACACAACTTACATTTCATCTCAATATCGAGCAAAATCTATTCTTCGTAACATCAAAAACTCTCTTCTCAGTAGAAAATATATTCATTTTTCTTGTTCCTCTCACCCACCCCCTTTCTGGTATTTTGCGAAAAATGTTAACTTTAACTTTTTTTCCTCTTTCCCTCCTCTAATATCTTCTGACGGCACAAGTACTATTTTGCCTTCTTCTAAAGCTGAACTCTTCACCCAAACTTTTGCCTCTAACTATACTTTAGAGTTAGAGATCTATTCCTCCTCCTACACCTAAAACTCATTTATGCTTAAAATTATAATTTCTTCTAAAGACTTCATTTCTGCTCTCTCTGAGCTTAATACTAAGAAGCATTCAGTCCTAATGGTACCACTCCTGTAGTTCTCAAAATTTGTCTTTCTGATCTTGCGCCCTGCCTTGGTAAGATATTCCCTAATATATATATATATATATATATATATATATATATATATATATATATATATATATATATATATATATATATATATATATATATATATATATATATATATATATATATATATATATACTATTTCAAATTATTTAATTCTATTGTATGTTTTTCCAGCATGTGCTTTTTTGAAATCTTAAATCTTTAGTGAAATCTTAAATTTTAATCTAAATCTAAATTTAGATCTTAATTACTTTGGTCTTAATTTTAATGAAATTAAACTTTACAATTTTAATAACTTTATAGACTTTCCAAAACATTTGATAAGTATAATAAACTTAAAGTGAAACTAATGTGCTCTGCTAAATAAAACTTTCAATATAATTAAAACGAAGTATTTCATAATCTTATAATTGAGGCTTCAAAAATAGAATTTAGATGGGTATTGAAAATTTTTATTACAGGAGCGTGACCTTAAACAACTAACCATAGAAAATTCGGTTCTATCAGATTATATAGAATCGCATTATTAGAAAATAAACTGAAAAACAACGGTACTAAATTATATCCTTAGATATCTCCTCCTAATAAATTCCACTGTAAGTGTACGTAGATAAACTTCTTAGACTATTGAATTACAAGAGTATTAAATAGGAACGATTATATATATATATATATATATATATATATATATATATATATATATATATATATATATATATATATATATATATATATATAATGCGCACACACAGCTCTCAAGCACAAACAAACACAAACATGCATCCTCATAAGCTTATTTATTCTGCAGGATCAGGCATCTTAGAGGCCGATGACGACATTTAAGCATAAACTGGTAAACGTCATTCTCAACTAAATAAAAGGACACAGAAACATGAATACATTTTTGCACACATTTATTTAGACATGATTATTTTTTTTAAATGCTAATTTCGTTTAACTTATAAAATAAATTAAGAAATTTTAAATGAGAAAAAGTTTTTAACTAAATATTTTGAACAAATTTAGCTAAATATTACATAATAAATTATTAATTTAAGTTTCAGAAACATTTCATTTATATAAAACTATGTATTTTATATACTTAATACGTAATATAAGCCAATTGTAAGCCCATAACACTATAAAATATACATAATTTCCCAATATAATATTATATTATACACAGAGACCAATCGAACCCATCCGAGCTTCGCGCTAACAGAACAAAAACAAATGATATTCGTCCAATCACAGTTGGGCATTTCACAAAACATTAATATTTGACATTGATAAATGGAAACATAATCTCATCCTAATTAATACCACTTTACAGGTAATTAGTACCTTCCTTTTTGCATTCTTGACATTTATTGATTAAGATATTCACATTCTAACAAAAACCTCTTTCCAAGTAATTAGAAACGGACCTTTTTGACTTTTTGTTGACACTGATTAACGGAAACAATCCCATTGTAATAAAAACCATTGTTCACACCATTAATCATCATAACCCAACATGTCATTTACAAATATATTCCACTTATTCGACTTCCCTTTTAAATTTCCAGATATCATTTACCTTTTTACCTTTTTCTTGACATGAATTAATGGGGTCATGCACAAGGACCGGGCAAAACTCCATTGCCCTAGCATCTCGGCTATTCTCAAGGACTTATTATTATTATTGTTTTTATTATTATTATTATTATTATTATTATTATTATTATTATTATTATTATTATTATTATTTCCAGCCATTTGGATTTGTACATTAGAGCTAATTACAGCATATATATGGGTAATTCCATAGTAAGTCACTCAGTAGTGTACACAACTTAGTCTCAGATTTTGATGAAAATTGGCATACTGAGAGAAATTTTGATCCTGATCCCAATGGTACAAACCACCGATTTCTACGTATAGTTTTCAATACATGAATCCTCGAAAATTCGCTCGAGAAGGGTCCCCATGGCCAGTGACCCACATTTTGGGGTCAATATCTCGGCAATTATTAATGTTAATACCATAAAAGTTTGCATCAATAGAATCCTCAGATCATGAGCTTTCCAATGGTATAATTATTTTACCATTTTTAAGTACTTGAAAACTTTGCACCTATATGGGACCCTCTGAGCCCGGACCGGGGTCATGGACGTGGAAATTTTTTTATTTTTTTTCAAAATAAAGCTAAAGCTTTATTTACTATATTAAAAAGTAAAATTTATGTGTTTCTAAGTCCTTTAATATGTATTTTTCATGACCCCGGTCCGGGGTCCAGGTGCAAAGTTTTCAAGTACTTAAAATTTTTAAAATAATATACTATTGGAAGGCACATGATATGAGGATTCTATTGATATATATTTTTATGGTGTTTACATTAATAATAGCCGAGATATTTCTTCTGAGCAGTTACTCCAAATATATAAGGGTCTTATTCGTCCTTGTATGGAGTAATGTTCTCACATTTGGGGGGCTCCGGCTCCTCCTCTCTTCTTGATATGATTGTGTCTAAAGCTAAAAGATTAATAAACTGTCCCCTACTTTCAAACTCTCTTGACCCTCTGTCTCTGCGACTTGATCTCTTTTCAATAGGTACTACAATGGAAGGTGCTCGAGGGAATTGGCCTCTCACATTCCTCCACCGTTGCGTCGTCCTCGTTGCACAAGGGGTGCCCTGCTTTCACACCAATTTTGTGTGGACGTAGGAAATCCCAGGCTAGCCCGTTGTGGTACCTCCTTTCCAGCCACCTCTATTCTGTGGAAATCTCTACCATCATCTATTTTTCCTCCTGTATTTAATCTTCCACTCTTCAAGGCTTCCGTCTGCGCCCACCTGAGGGCTGTGGGTAAGGTGTGTGTGTGTTTGAATGAGTTTTCTCCCTGTGTGTATGCCTCCTCCTTGAAAATGGCTCTGCCCGTGAGTGGTGGCGTTCTGTTAAAAAAAATCGAAATAATCGATGATGTAAGTGAGGTGTAAAATATTACGTAATAAAGTTTTCGATGACGCAATAAGTGAATATATAATCATTATTATGTAAAGTTATTGACGCAATAACTGTGATTATATAATTATTATGTAACAATGGTGATTAAAGTAATAGAATTACGATAAAGAAATAGTTTTGAAATTTATTTAAATTATTAAATAAATCAGTGAATATTATAATTATTATGTAATTAATATTAATAAAAATAATGGAAATATGATAAAGAAATGTATTTGGTGACAGTAGTTATAAAAATTTAAATAAATTATTATATAATATCAGTAATTACTATATATTATCGTTTAATATTCTTTAAATTACTAAATATTTACTACATGGATCATCGCCTTTCTTAAAGATAAGTTACAGTTTTAACTTTTTTAGTTTTCACTTATTTTAGTTTTATAATTATAGGGTTTATTCTCCGTGATCGTAATGTATATTGATACATTGATACATTTGATACACTTTAAATTTTTAATATGAAATTGTTTAGCACTGATTTAAGTGTAAACTTTGGATTTTAAATTTATTCTACCGTTTTAAAACTTAGGTTTCAAATGATATTATTATTTTAGTTTTACTTTGCTTTCTAGTTTGCTTTTTTGTTTGTCTCTGTCTGACTGTTTGTTTGATTGCTTGTTTGTCTGTTTGCTAGTTTTTTTTATGTCTGTTTTCTCGTTTGCCTGTCTGTTTGTCTAATTTAATCATGATTGTGAGTGTAGAATGGCGGGTTTGCGCAGGCGTTGTTTTTCTATACACTTCACCAACGTCCGTGGCTTATTTTCTAATTTGGCCTCTGTGGAATACCACCTCTCTAGTTCTCGTCCTAACCTTTTGCCATTGTTTGAGCACCAGATATCTAAAAATTCCAACTCAAACTTTTTTAATATCTCCAACTATAACTTATTTCATAATTTCCGATCTAAGGGTGGAGTTTTTCCCTACGTTAACACCAACACTCCGGTAACACGTCTTGTGAATCTTGAATCTCCTAACTTCGATGTTCTGTGGCTTAAAATCTTTCTTCCTACCACTTCAATAATCTTGTGTTTCTGCTACTGTTCTACCAATAAAACTGATTTTTCTACCTTTTTTGAATACCTAACTCCTTCTCACGAGACTGTTACATCTTCACATACAAATACTGAGGTCCTCTATTTAGGGGTTTCAATATCCACAACACTGAATGGTTGGGTTCCTCTCATACTGATCCAGGAGGGGAGGAGGCCGAATCATTCAGCATTCTCAACGATCTGGAGCAACTGATTAAAGAACCAACACACATTCCGGATCGTCCTAACCAATTCTTAAATACTCTTGACTTATGTTTCACTACTAGCCCTTTTCTCTATAAATACGCTGTCTTCGTACCTATTGGTAAATCTGACCACAACCTAATTACTCTTAATATTCAAGCTTTCTCTCCAACTGCTCCACCCTGCTCTAAGCGTATCTTCTGGGAGGCTTTGCGTCGCTTCTATGCTAACTATCCTTGGATGGACTGTTTTTTCTCTGAAGACGCGTCAGTCTCTGCTGATAAGGTGGGGGCTGCAATCGTTGATGGGATGAGCAGGTTTATTCCTTCTTCAACTAAATCTTTCTCTCCTCATAATCCATGGTTCGACCGCGCCTGCTCTCTTGCCATTCAGGCTAGAGACATCGCGTATCGAGAGTGGAAAAACTCTCCTTCTCCTATCACTCTTGCTAATTTTCATTCTGCTCGGAATCGTTGCAGGGATATTCTTCGACGAGCAAAGCGGACTTTCACAAAACGAAGGTGTGCTGAGCTTCTAAACTTTCCTACTGATAAATCTTTCTGGCGACTTGCCAAAAATATCTCTGACAACTTTTGTAAATCTTCCTTTCCTCCTCTTATTCGCTCTGATGGCTCTGTTGCTAACACTCCTACTGAAAAGGCTAATCTCTTCGGCCTCCTATTCTCCTCTAATTCAACCCTTGACGACTCCGGCAATGCTCCTCCTACTTCTTCTCCTCTCATAGGTCCCATGCTTTTACCTGTGATTACTTTTGATCAGGTGCATGGGCTTTTGAAATCTATGAACGTTAGGAAGGCAAGCGGCTCTGATGGCATTCCTCCTCTAGTTTTAAGGGAGTGTGCGTCTGGGCTAACTCCATCTCTCGTTCAACTTTTCTTTCTATGTCTCAATACTAGTACTTTTCCTCAGTGTTGGAAGCGCGCATTAGTCCAACCTATTCCGTAAAAAGGTAGCCCTCTGATCTTTCTAACTATCGCCCTATAGCTCTCACTTGTATTCTGTCTAAGATCTTTGAAACCCTTCTTAACTCTCACTCCTTGGATCATCTGGAATCTCATTCCCTTCTTTCTGATCATCAGTATGGTATTCGACGTTCGAGGTCTACTGGTGATATACTTTTCTATCTCACAGATCTATGGTCTTCTGCCCTTAGGGACCATGGGGAGACTTGCGTGGTGGCGCTTGACATATCTAAGGCGTTTGACCGGGTATGGCATGCGTCACTGCTTTCCAAACTCCCCTCCTTTGGGTTTCCTCCTTCTCTTTGCTTACTTATGTCTAGTTTTCTTTCTAATCGTTCCATTTCGGCTGTTGTTGATGGAGCGACTTCTTCTTCCTTTCCTCTCCTTGTGTTCCTCAGGGTTCTGTCTTGTCTCCTACTCTATTCTTACTTTTCATTAATGATCTTCTCAGCTGTTCATCTAACCCTATACATTCATATGCCGATGACTCAACCCTCCTTTCTTCTACTCATTTCAAATCTGCTCCTTCCTTTGCATCTAGAGTTGCTTCTCGTCTTCATCTTTCCGATTCCATTCTTGTAGATCTGGATAGAATTTCCCAGTGGGGTCGTCTCAACCTTGTGAAATTCAACTCTTTAAAAACTCAACTTCTAGAAATCTCTCTCTCAAAGACACCTCCTAACTTTTCTATTTCTTTCGATGGTTCTCCCGTCTCTCCTGTTGACAATATAAACATCCTTGGCCTTCACATAAACAAAAAAATGTCTTGGAAACCTCATATCACAATGGTTGCTAGGGTAGCCTCAAAGATGCTGGGAGTTCTGTTTAGACTGAGAGAATTTTTTCCTTCCTCGCAGTTACTCCAATTATACAAGGGTCTCATCCGCCCTTGTATGGAGTCCTGCTCTCATATCAGGGGTGGCTCAGGTTTCACCCGTCTTTTGGATAAGGTTGAGTCAAAGGTTAAAAGACTTATAAACTGTTCCGCTCTTTCTAATTTACTTGACTCTTTATCTTTGCGGGGCGACGTTGGTGCTTTGTCTCTTTTCTATAGGTACTACAGCGGCAAATGCTCGAGGGAACTCCAGGCTTGTACGCTGTGGTGCCTCCTTCTTTCCTGCCACATCTGTTCTGTAGAATTCTCTCCCATCTTCTATGTTTCCTGCTAAATTTAATCTCAATTTCTTTAAAGCCCGCGTCTGCGCACACCTAAGAAATTTGCGTTAGATGGGTCCTACAGGGGTCGTTTTTATCTTTAATTATTGTTATTGTTGTTATTATTATTTTTATTCTTCTTTATTTTTATTTTTCTGACACCCCCTCCTTGAATAGGGCTTTGCGTAAATATATATATATATATATATATATATATATATATATATATATATATATATATATATATATATATATATATATATATATATATATATATATATAATTATAATGTAATAAAATCGATGATGTAAGGTTAATAATATTTAGTGATTATATAAGTATTATGTAATAATTTATTCGATATAATCAAATATGTAAACGTGATTATATAATAAAGTGGCATAAAAAGTGTGATAACGTCATATTAATACGATAAATGAATATATGTTGTGTAAAATATTCCGTAATAATCCCAAATATATAATAGTCTCACAATAGTTTTAAGTTCGTATCCTTTCCCTAAATATTGGAAGAAGTTTGAATTTCACTCAATAAATGGCTCTGCGGTCAATAAAAAAATGGCGGGAAAATTTAAAGTCAAATCTAAGATTGCGGAAACCACGTGGTAAAAAAAAAAAATGGGTGGAAAATTCAAATTCAAGATGGACTCCACGTGGTCAAGAAAAAAATTGCGGAGAAAATTCAAATTCAAGATGGCGGAAAAAATCTACTGATGAAAACCACGTGTTCAGAAAATCCAAAACTGCAGACAGAAATCCAAGATAGCGGACACCAAATCCAAGAAGGCGGACACCAAATCTAAGATGATGGAAACCAAATTCAAGATTGGCGGACAGGTCCAAAATGGCGAACAGAAATCACGTTTACAAAAAATCTAAGGAAATAAAAGCCACGTGATCAGGAAAATAATGGAAGACGGATATCGTCATAGTCTCGTGATGGCCCCATGCCATGACATCACAGGGTAAGGTGTGTGTGCGCGTGCGCATGCGTAGGTAACGTCATCACCAAATGTGACTTGCAATGTTGCAAAAAGGCTCTTGCAATGACACATTACCCCCAGTACCAGCTGTGGCTGATACTGACACTCCTTTTACCTCATACTGATATGGAGTAGCAGATGGTGCTTGAAAGTGCTAGAAGTTGCTAGAAAATGCTAGAAATGGCTAGAAACTGCTGGCAAGTGATAGAAACAGCTGGAAATAGAGCTCTGGAAAGAGCATGAGTTAGGTACTGGCACTGGCACTTGAGTCGCGAGTGCCAAATGAGGGATGGCACGTGCCTGGCTACATGTGCTGTGGGAATAAAGATAAAAAAAGGGGTGGAGCTTAAGGGATTAAAGGATTTTAAAAGTCTAAAAGGGGAGGAGCTTAAGGAATTAAAGGGTTAAAAAGGTCAAAAAGAGGCAGAGCTTAAGGGATCAAAGGATTAAAACGGTAAAAAAAAGTGGGGATTGAGGGATTAACATAATTAATTTAGGGGATTATCCGGATTAATTATCGTATTAAATGATTAACGGATTATCCGATTAATCGGATTAAATGCCTCAGGAAAGAGCGGTGGGGCCTATTTCCCCTGGTTCCCCCTCAAATTACCTTCAGGAAAGAACGTGAGATGGTGAGGGGTTTGGGGACGCCCCCCTCGGTGCAATGTTGCATGACACTTGCAAAATGGCACCTTTCAAAATTCTTCCCTTACTATATATATATATATATATATATATATATATATATATATATATATATATATATATATATATATATATATATATATATATATATATATATATGTGTGTGTGTGTGTGTGTGTGTGTGTGTGTGTGTGTGTGTGTGTGTGTGTGTGTGTGTGTGTGTGTGTGTGTGGATTATATATATATATATATATATATATATATATATATATATATATATATATATATATATATATATATATATATATATATATATATATATATATATATATATATATATATATATATATATATATATATATATATATAATGTCTGCTATTGGACTCGAACCAATAACCTTTAAGATGGTAAGTCTAGCGAACTAACCACTCTGCTACGGCAGTACAAAAGGGAATGGCATTGGAACTTGCTCACGTTTTAAATTCGTGACGTCAAGCCCAAAGGACTCCACCAACTCCCCGACCCCGTTACCCTTTGCTTGTGTTGCAGTCGGGGAGTCCTTTGGGATTGACGTCACGAATTTAAAACGTGAGCAAGTTCCAATGCCATTCCCTTTTGTACTGCCATAGCAGAGTGGTTAGCGCGCTAGAATTACCATCTTAAAGGTTGTTGGTTCGAGTCCAATAGCAGACATTAATTTTCTATATAGAAAATAGTCTGCGAGAGTTGCAGCAGACTTTAAAATCTTGAATATATATATATATATATATATATATATATATATATATATATATATATATATATATATATATATATATATATATTATATATATATATATATATATATATATATTGGTGATGGATCGGATGTCCTATTTTTCCATTTGCGGATGCGGATGCGGATGCGGATGTTGAATTTTGGAGAAGTGCGGATGCGGATGCGGATGCGGATGTTGAATTTTCGAAAGATGCGGATGCGGATGCGGATGCGGATGCGGATGTTGAATTTTGGAGAAGTGCGGATGCGGATGCGGATGCGGATGTTAATTTTGATGAGGATGCGGATGCGGATGCGGATGTTAATTATATATATATATATATATATATATATATATATATATATATATATATATATATATATATATATATATATATATATATATATATATATATATATATATATATATATATATATATTATATAATATATATATTTATCACTATCACCTTTCCCACTTTCGTGAGGTGGTGCCCGCCACAATTCCCTTTCAAATATAACTATTCTTACCTTTCAACGCTTTCACCACCTCCCTCCATCTCTGTCTCCACAAATCTTCTACCCTCGTCTAAACTCAAATTTCTTCCATCAAAATCACTCTCACTCCATCCATCCATTTCCACTTCGGCCTTCCCCTCCCCCTATCTACATCGGATCTACGTACCTTGCCAACCATTCTGTTCTCTTTCATTCTTCACATATGTCCAAACCATTTTAGCACACCCTCCTCCTCTCTATCAATTACACCCTTCTTCCATTTACACATCTCCCTTATTCTTTCATTTCTTATCCTATCAATCCTTCTCAATTTATATATCGCTCTCAAATCTTTCATCTCAAAGACTTTGAAACTTTTTCTCGACCGAGCACTTATGGTCTATGTTTCACACCCATACAATACAGAAGGTAAACACATACATTCAAACATTCTTATCTTTATTTCTTTCGAAATTTTTCCTTTCTTCCATACTTTTCTTAGGCCCCCAATACTTTCATTCCTTCTACCACTCTGTTCTTTATTCCTTTTTCCGTCCCACCCTTACCTTCCACCCAACATTACTAAATATTTGAATTCATTCACCTCCTCAAGTTTCCATTCTCACACTTCTACAAACCAATTCCTCCCTCCACATTTCCTCATCGCCACCTCCAATCCTCATAACTTTATTCTTCGCTGGATTGAATTTCAATCTCTTGTTTGCACATTTCCCTTCAAACTCTCTCACAAGTATTCTAATCTTTTCTCCAGATTCTGCCACCAACACATGCCGCATCATCTGCAAAAAGTAAAACATTCACTTCACATTCACCCTCCATATTTCTCATCGTAATACTCTTCCCTTCTCTCTCCATTTTTCTAAGTAAACCCTTCATCAAGAGATTAAATAACATGGAGATATTACAAACCCCTGTCTCAATCCCACTCCTATGCTAAACCAATCCGATAGTTCTCTCTTCACCCTCACTCTTGATCTACAATTCGCATATATATATATATATATATATATATATATATATATATATATATATATATATATATATATATATATATATATATATATATATATATATATATATATATATATATATATATATATGTTAGTGATGGATCGGATGTCATATTTTTTTCTAATTTGCGGATGCGGATGCGGATGCGGATGTTGAATTTCCGAAAGTGCGGATGCGGATGCGGATGCGGATAATTCGGATGCGGATGCGGATGCGGATGTGGGATGCGAATGCCATCACTAATATATATATATATATATATATATATATATATATATATATATATATATATATATATATATATATATATATATATATATATATATATATATAGTTTTGATTTCCAAACTTTCCACTTTCGGAACCTATCATTTTCTTCCTGTGACCTCTCTGATTTTCTTTCTGGTCACTCTACAGGAGTTGTTGTAGACGGCCACCGTTTTCCCTTTTAAATCTATAAATAATGGTATTTCTCATGGATTTGTCCTATCCCCAATTCTGTTTCTACTTTTTATTAATGACCTTTATCTCTATTAATTCATCACATACAATTATACTGTGATAAATCCACACTCCACCACTTCTTTCACTTATGAAGGGTACACTATATAATTAAAAACTAATAATATAAATACTAAGTTAACTTAACAGCAAAAGATAGCAAATGTGCATCTCTTCATTTCCGTATCACTGCGCGAAGGTGAAATGCAAAATGACATTTGCTAAATTTTTCAATGCTCCTCCGTAATAACTTATATTTGGTAATATAATATACATATTCATTATAAACATCAACACTCAAAATTTCTGTTATGACACTAATTAATTCTATCATGTGTATCCTTTTTTTCAGTAATCTTTACTTGGAAGTGGTTACAAGTATAATTTTTTTCTAAACTTATACTTCAAGAAGAGTCGGGTTTTCTAGATAGCTCCCTCTGTCAGACATTTTCTTCACGCTCCGCTCTGCTCGCGGTTGTCGTCTCTAGTTGAATATGATATGTTACTCCCCTTTCTCTAGACGCTCAGCATAATATATTTCCTCGGGGTCTCCTCTCTCTAACACAGCTGTGCTATGAGTTGATGGTAGATTTAAATAGGTTTTCTTTATCATTATACAACCCTATTCATAAACATTAAATACTTCTACATGAACATAAAATTGTTATATAATTACTACATTTCTTTAAAACATATATTATCGCTTACTTACTAATCATGTATCATATATTATCGAGTTCTCACGTTTCAGGTATAGTAATAAGTTGGAGAAATAAAATTTTGTATCCAGTCGGTGTCAGGTAGTCAACGGTGCTACTCTTTATCGATATGTAATAGTCTCCAACACCGCGTCAGTAAGATACACCGTGTTACTTCAGTCGACTATAGTCGCTCGAGCGGTAGGACCAAGGTGATGTGAGCGTAGTAAATATCGGCTCTAAGAAAACACTAGTAAGAGAGTGTATTACTATTTATACATCGACAAGCCTAAGTGGCGCATCAGAGATATAGACTGGAGACAGAGATGGCTTCCATTTCTCTGTTAAGGATATATTCGAACGTTTAGATAAACAGAACCGAGAGAGTTAATATAGATAAAGATAAAGTGGTCGTAGGAGTTTGCGAGATATTAATTGACTTCGTTTTGTCGGCCTTGGTGTGTATACTATAACAATAAAAGAGTTTTTCTATTTTATAAGGGTAGTGGTTATTTAAAATATCTATATTTTATTTTAATGTGATTAGATTTAAATTGAATGAGGTTTAGGTATAACTTATAGGAATAAGAAATACTAATTTAATATATAGGGTGGAGACATGAAAATTCTCATATACACACAGTTTGATACTCTCACTGTCACACAACCTATACACACATACATACATTTTCTTATATGAATGTATGTATTGAGCCATGGAGCCGATGTAGCCCATTTTACATATGGGACACGTGTATTTATAAGCCATGGCCACCATGCACATTTTTTGTTTTTCGTTTGATTATTATTTATTTAATTTTCATTTTTGAAATGGTTTGGGTTTATATATATACTCTTGAAACGTTAATATATAGATATATTGTTATTAATACTATTTAGAGAGATGGAGGAGAGAGGAAGATGTGAGAGAGAGATGAGAGTGAGTAGAGAGTCTGGCTCAAAGCTTTTTTGTGATTTATTCCAATTACCCTCTTTCGGAATATATTATCTCTTACCTCTTTCGTGTGACTCGCTTCCTCTGGATTTACCTTTCCGCTCGTATTTTTTTGAACAGCAAGTCCTTGTGTAGACAGGCCACCGCTACTTCTCCTTATACTCTCCTAAATAGTGGTGTTTCCTCAAGGTCATTTCTCTCCCCCAACACTTTTTTTACTTTCATTAATGTCCTTGTCCTTACTAGTTACTTCACTTTGGTTTTTTATAATATTTAAATAATATAATTATATATAAACATATACATATCTCCTTATAGCAGCATAAAGAAGTACATTCAATATTTGTACCTATAACCTTTTATTTATATATATATTAATTTTAATTTAATATACTATATTATAATTATATATTTATAGTTATTATATATTATATAGGCACAATAATAATAGTAGGGAACTCTACTCTGAAAAAAAAAATGAAAAATACCCCAAATCGTAGAAAAGGAAAAGTAGTCGACAAATATCATTATATCAGCATAGCCCCCGTTAGACATATGCTGGGTATAACACCAATTTAGTTTTTTAGTTCATCAATTGTCGTGGTAAAACATTTTTTTAAACATTCTTACTTTGAACCACGTAAATTTTTGTGGATTCTCAAACTGGACCTTACACTCAATTATGATGCTAATGAGTATCTTAATATAAAAATTTAAAAAAATATATACTTTTATATATACTTTATACTGAGCTTTTTTTATTTTTTTGCTTTTCATATTTTTTTCAGAGAGAGTATCCCCCATTTGGTCTTTTGAACCTACCTTTAATTTTTCACATGTTTTTTTATTGTACTAATATAAGTTTTCATAACTTTCATATGTGTCTATTTCTCTTTAGTACTAGTAATAAATAAACTCATATTATGATATAGATGATAATAAAACATATTTCTCAAAAAACACCCTTATTCAATTGATAGATATAAAACTTTGTGTAGTAATACTCAAGTTTCTGTATAGATTGCATAATATATATCAGTTAAAATTGTGATACAAAGTGTATACTATTATATATATATTATATAATATTATATATATATATTATATATTATATAGTGAGTGTAGTACATATAAAATATTGATACTATGTATACTTATGTGCAATGTTCCGATTCTCTCAATTGATATAGGTAACTTAACATATACTATATATTTTAATCATTGGTTATATATCGTTGTATTATATTATATATATCTTTATTTATATTGTTCAGATTTTTTATTATTATTGTAATAATTTTTTTATTTAAATACTTAATATTTTTTAGGTGTATAATAGTATAAGATTCGTGTATATATATATCTTATTATATCTCATTGATTATAATATATTATATATATGTCGCGCTATAGGTCAACGTGTAATTATAGCATGAATGAAGTTGATACGGTGCGTTGCCGATGTTGGTGCAGTTGCTCTGTGAAAGGCCCGTTGGATAGCCAGAAAATTCCTGCATAGACATGGCCAACATTAGACCGATACAAGCTTGGCAAGGGTTCCGGTCTCGTATTATTATTATTTTGATATATTATTTTATTATTTATATAATAATTTTTTATATTTACTCATATACATTTGCCAATTATCTCTTTATTACTTGGTTTGCATACTTTATTATTATTTATATTCTTATTTATTTATTATTATTATATATTATTATTATTATTATTTTATATTATTATTACTGCTATTATTCATTATTAATATATTATATTTTATTTTTTATTATTTTTTTTTTTTATTATATTAATTAATTATCTTATCTTATTTTACTTTATTTCCTTCTCTTATATCTTTTGTTCTGGTACTAGAGTGCCTTTCGCGTTTTTTTACCATATTTTTGAATATGACTTACCTTGGAAAAACATATAACGAGTGCATCGAAATTAATTGCCGATAGATGTTCTTTTTTATGATCTTTTGTATCCAGGGTGGATTTACTGATCGAGACTGGGTTTTTTTTTTAGCGCACGTAAAACGATGAACGATACGACCCTTGAAGACGAACGCCTCGGAGCCATTTAGAAGGTTGCTAGAATTACTAATAGTGACTAGGACTTTCCTAGGTGCTCTTCTCGTGCTCGGCCTCGTCACACTTATCGACAATTCGATATACATACCCTAAAACTGTGGGCAAAGGCTATGACGATCTCAGGAAGGCAAATAGTCTAATGACATTACAAAACACACGCACACGCACACGCACACGTGCACACTTTGTATTGTAAATAATTTATAAATATGTCTATTATTTTATTTTTTTATTATTTTTATTATTTATTTTTTTGTAAATATTCATATGTAATTTTTTTTAAATTTATTTTAAAAAAAAAAAAAAAAAAAAAAAAAAAAAAAAAAAAATATATATTATATATTATATAGTGTGATCTCACAAAGATAATAAATAAAAAATAAAAAATTTTTTTTTTTATATAATATATAGTAGTATAGTTAGCTCGGTGCTCCGTCACTTGTCGCGAAAGATCATTTTCCAACTCTTTCATATGTCTCAAAATCATTAACATTTAATACGAACTATCCGAATATATAAAGTTTTAATAATTATTATTTGTGAAGCTCCATTAAATAGGTATTATAGTCGCTTATTACTTTTAATCCTAAAAATATTATTATTTTTATTTTTTTATTATCTACAACATTAATATATTATATAATTATATATCATAATAGTATAACTTGTTAGTATATAATATATCCTATTATATAGTATATATATTCTTTGACTAGAATAATGTGTAGTACTAATTTACTAAATTAGGGTATATATATGATGGGTATCATTATTATATATATATTCACTGCGAATATTTCAATTATGCCTTATCATGGATAATTATCCTCATAATTTATCTTTATCATCGGTTTTTGATTTTGTTCTTGTGTCACTCTAGTTTATTATGCTCTCCATATATATATCTGTTTATTAGTTCTATATATATATTTATTGTCGCTGTTTCTTATTTATTAATTATCTATTACTACGTTTATACTTTCGGAAGGGATTTTTTTCTTCGAGATATATATGACCTAACCTAGTGTGATGAGACGAGTTTGCTCATATGAACAGGATCTAACTAATTTTTGGAACGTTTGCTGTATGCGATTAGCTGGCTCTCGCTAGCACATAAGCATGATATATATACATTCTCAATCTAATAATATCATAATAATAGGTTTGTTGCTATTAAAAGAAAACTAAGCACTTTCTTTGCAAACATCCCTATAAGGACTTGTGCCTAATTTTTCATAATTCTCTAAATGATAATTCTAAATATATATTTATATACTAAACTCACATTATTTCATCTTTGGTTTAAAAATATACTATTATGTATTTCATTGCATTAACTCTTTACTATATATTATCTACAAATAGATAATCTAAAGTATGATATATCACCTTTAATATCCGACTTCGTGTCGGTGATGCTTCGCCGCCACACTAATTCCCTCTATCAAGTAATACCATCTAACATTGTGCCATATACCCCTCTTGTACATCGCGTGCCCTCATCTCAGCTCTTGTCATCCGGCAAGGTCTTACTACTCCTCACTTTAATTGGAAAGACCTTATTGTTTATAAACTTTCTATGTTAATATTATTCCTTTCGTGCCAACCCCCCCGAAATTGATTGACAAAATCGAATACTCTCTCCATCCATCTCCACTTTTGGCCCTTATTAGCTCTTTCTCTTACTCACACCATTCCACATCGGTATTATTAGTTACCGTGGCCCCACCACTTTCTGTTCTCATCATATTACAGCATTATTTCAAAACGTGTTATTTATTGCACTCCTCACTTCCGCATTCTATTTTGACTGACACTCCTCTCCCTTTACACACATTCTCCTTCTCTTCTTGTCTAATTCCTATCAAATACGCATATCTTGCAAATTCTACATATTCTCGCGTCTCTCTCAATACCTTTTATCTACAATTACAATGCAAATTCCCTCGCCCGCGCAAATTGTGTCATCCATGTTTTTACCTCTTCATACATTATCTGAGGCGAAACTTCATTACACATATTATTCATTCATACTCCATATGTACTCTCGTTTGCTTAAATTTTTCCTCTCATTTCCATACTTTTCTTAGCCCCCCCATTACTTTCATTGCTTCTACCACTCCATTCCTTATTTCTTTTATAGTCCCTTACCTTCCTAAGCTCAACTTTCATTTCCACGTGTGTGTGTTTCGCTGTGGAAATGGGGCAAAGTTCTTCTTCTCTAACTTTGTTCGAGCTTCATTTTGAAAGCTGTCAATTTTTCACGACAACTGAGCACTGTGATCTCTTTTCTTGCAGCGCCAGGTTGATGGAATTCGCGGATTCAAATATATGAACCAAAAAGGAAAGGGATATAAGAAAACAGACATCAGAGAATTTTGCGTGCAAGTCTGGTTAAGTGACTTTCAAAAATTGCTGCAATTCTTCACGTAGTATTAAAACTCTCATCAAAACTTTATCTTTGGAAAGCCACCTCACGCGTGAGTGCAACAAGTGTATTTCAAATTTGGAATCACTTTCTTTGCGTAACTCAGAAAACGAACGAGAATTGAGTGCATTCTCTTTAATGAAGTTCACTGCTGTAATTATTTCATTGAGAACATTTTACAATTTATCAGGCATTGTTATCAACATTTAAAAGCTTGACTATGAATAGTGCAATGTTTAACAATCACATTTGGAAATTTTTGCTTAACCCAAGTTTGAAAACCAGAACGGCAACCAAGCATTGCTGGAGCGCCGTCAGTACACAAGACAATTACATGTTCCCATATGGTACCATGTTCCTCAAAGAATCTGTTCACTTCATTAAAAAAAATATTTTTTTTTTTTTTTTTTTTTTTTTTTTTGCAGTTGTTCTAGTGCAGAGAGTTTCGCAAAACAAAATATCCTCTTCCAAGTGTTTCTCATATACATATCGTGCGTAGAGGAAAAGTTGAGCTAAATTGGCGACATCTATCGTTTCATCAAGCTGGATCACAAAGTTGAAATCGAATTCTGAATCTTTGAGACCAACTGCAACAGTATGTTTCAGACAACAGTATGTTTTCACCTCCTGACAGTATCGTTCAAAAGGGAAGCGTGCTTTAACTTTTCAAGTTCAGAACTTCCCAGCACATTCTGATATCATTATCTTTGCAGCAAGGTAATATCAGCTGTTCTCCGATGCTTGTGGGTGTTTTTGGAGGCAGCTATTTTCCTTGAAACTTCATTGAAGGCTTTCAGACCAGTTTTAATGTTCTGCGAAAACATTCCAGTGTCATGTAGCCTGGATTTGTGGAATCGTTGGACTTGGCGTTTAAAATTAAAGTCAATGTCTTTGTTTATTGAACTGGGATGCTTCGTTTCCAAGTGTCTCTTTAACTTGCTGGACTTTATAGAAGCGGGTGCCAATACCTCGGAACACAAAACCCACTGTGATTTCTCTTCTCCACTATTATTTGAGTAAAACCAAATTTCAAATATGAAACGTCATATCTTATTATCTCTTTTGGAGCCTTAATAAATCTAAAAAAAACTATAAAATTTTAATTATAAATTAGTAATTTATAATTTTTAAGATAACAATTAAATACTAGATTAAATAGGCCTATTAATTACGGCGCCCATGAAACAGATTCGAGGTCTCCTAAAGGACAGCGGACCCCAGTTTGAGAAGCACTGATTTAGATGGATGTTTCTAAGTTCATTTTGCTTAATATATATATATATATATATATATATATATATATATATATATATATATATATA
>SEYY01023749.1:0-5000 GCA_009176605.1 Armadillidium nasatum
ATCTAGTGTCAGCCTGGTAATACCCAGAGAAGGAAGCAGACTTCACTGATGACTGGTATTCAGCAGCACCTTCTGATGTGGTAAGGATACCCTGAAGACACTGTGCAGATAAGAAAGGAGGATATAAACAAAAGGAATGCAAACTAAAATCCTTTGCAATGGTCAATACTAATAAAACAAGAAAATAACAAGATGTCAACTATGGCAATTTAGAACCTAATTATCACCTGTGTTGGTAAACAAAATATTGCTTGAGGTGCAATATGTTGGTAATTGTATGATACACTGTAATGTCTGATAAACACAAGTTGATGTTGCAAAAGACGAAGTTGATTACAGTAGCGATAAAATATGAATAATACACGATGATCACACAAAAAAGAAGTCAGTAGAAAAAAGGCGCTAGTCTAAATGCCACGTCCGCAAAGTATAAAAAAGAAGAGGAAAAAAACCACAGTATAAAAATATAGAGTGCGGGAAGCTCTGCGGCTACAACTTAAATGCCAGTACAACAGCCTATTGAGATTCAAATGACAAGGAAACTGATATGCAAATAGAAGCCATAATATCCATAATATCTGAAAATATTTTTACTTTTTAGAATTTCGCTGTATTAGAGTCTCAAAAGTTTATAGGACCCACTAGAAACAAAAATTTTAAATCGATAAATATATGTTAAAAACTGTTAGTTTATTTCTTGAAAATTATTTTCTTAAGTATTTTGCATATTGTGAATGAAAACTGAGTAAAGGAAGAGAGCAAATTATTTGTTTAAAGTTAGAAATGAAACTTGAAGTATTAAAGAAACTAAGAAATCTACTCGTTTGAAACTACCTATTGAATAAATATATAAAATGTAGATTTAAAATCTTCAACTACCTCAAATTTATGGCTAGACATACTAAGAATCTCACATTACATTATTTTTGAAAAATATCAATTTTTGAGCATCCAAAATGCAAACATTTTTTTCTTCAAAATAACTATTTTATATATTATAAATACTTCTGTTTTTTAAGTGGTCACACACTACCAGTCCAAAGATCATTTGACACCCAGAGAAGTGGATGCGGAACACATAACTCGTTTGTATTTGAGTACCTGGGTGAAATATCCGAAAGATCAATTCCACATCTTAAATATTTGACATTAACTTGTATTTCCTGTTAAATTTCACTGACTGAATAATAAAAATATTAAATTAAATTATCAATTATTAATTAATGAAAGGAATTTTTTATATCCTCATTTCTGTTAGATTAAATTATTAAATATAAAGGAGAATGAGAGCATTCATTTATTTTTTAAAAAAAAAAAAAAAAAAAAAAAAAAAAAAAAAAAAATGAAATAAATGATAATTAAAATTGCAAAAATTTGCAGGATGGAAATCGATGCCAATTAAAAAGAAACTGATTAAAATGAATCATGTCATATTCAGTAACACACACACACATACACACACAACACACACACATATATATATATATATATATATATATATATATATATATATATATATATATATATATATATATATATATATATATATATATATATATATATATATATATATATATATATATATATATATATATATATAGAGGAGGACGTAGCGCCGTCCGAAGCGATGAAAGTACCCCCCATTGGGCTTAACCCACGGAGTGATAGGATGGGCTAGACCATTCCGTTTCACTCCGTTGCCCTTTGGTTCGTTCCTTTTCGCGTTTCATCTTCTCAGAGGGTCTCTAGTGTACCCTCGACCACATGGGAGTGTCTATGCTCCCACTTCTCCTTCCCCAACTCCCTTCTCATGTTCCTACAAATTTACAAGCGCTTACTCCTACATTACCTTTAAATAACAACAACAAAAAATGGCGAAACATAAAACTGCCTCGGAGATGCTACGAGGGGCGGCATCCAAAGAATGCCCCTCATCCACTCCTTCCCCATCACCACTTGGGAGTTGGTGGCCTCCGGTGATGGGGTTGGTGCCACCAAGACCTCTATGCCGACTTGCCCTGGTGCACGATCTTCCTTTTTCATTAACTTCTGCAACATTCGTGGTCTTTTACTAATTTCCCTTTGTCGAACACCACCTCTCTTCTTCTAGACCTCATCTCTTATTCTTAACCGAAACTCAGGTGTTTGAGTGCTCTGACAGCAAGCCCTACTCTGTTTCCTCCTACTGTCTCTATCCTCAATTTTCAGCCAAAGGCGGATGTTGCGCATATGTGCGCAACGATGTTGTCTGTTCTCGTGTCTCTAATTTGGAGTCTTCTGAATTCTCTACTTTATGGCTTAAACTTTCTTGCAACTCTACAACTAAATTTATCTGTTCTGTCTACTTATCTCCTAACTCTACAGACTATCCAAAATTCTTCGACTATCTTAACTCCAAAATAGAACACATTCTTTCTTCTTCTCCTTTCTCTGAAATCATCATATTAGGTGATTTCAATGTTCACCACCGCCAATGGCTTTCATCTAGTTCTCAAGATCCAGCTGGTGAACTCGCCTTCCAATTTTCTATCCAGAACAACCTTGAGCAGTTGGTGCAACTCCCTACCCGTATCCCTGACCGTCTTGGTGATGAACCCAACATACTTGATCTTTTCCTAACTTCTAATCCTTCTCCTTATACTGTTAAACTCTTTCCTCCTCTGGGTTCATCCGATCACCTTCTTATCTCCGTATCTTGTCCTGTCTCTTCAAGTCTTCCGCAAGAACGGCCCCCGCCTTCGGCGAGGAGACGTTTTTGGCATTTCGGTGCCACTAACTGGTCTGACTTGCGGTTGTACTTCTTCTGATTTTCCATGGAATGATTACTGTTTCCGTGGGAGGGGTCCCTCGGAGTGTGCAGAGCGCATAACTGAGGTGATTCTCTCTGGCATGGAGGCGTACATTCCATATTCTTTCCCTTCTACTAAACCTAATAAACCTTGGTTTAACTCTGCTTGTTCTCGTGCTATCCGCCGCAGGGATGCTGCCTTCAGGGATTACCGTCGTCTTCAAACTCCAGAAACTCATGCAACTTATATTTCATCCCGGAATCGTGCAAAATCTATTCTTCGTAGACACTAAAAACTCTTTTCTCCGTAGAAAATGCAATAATCTTTCTGGTCCTCTTCCTTCACGACCTTTCTGGCATTTTGCAAAAAATGTCAACTCTAACTTTGCTTCTTCCTCTTTCCCTCCTCTAGTATCTTCTGACGGTACAACTGCCGTTTTGCCTTCCTCTAAAGCTGAACTCTTCGCTCAAACTTTTGCTTCTAATTCAACCTTAGACGATTCCGGAGCTGTTCCTACTCCTTCAACCCCCTCCAACTCATTTATGCCTAAAATTGTAATTTCTTCTAAAGATGTCATTTCTGCTCTCTCTGAGCTTAACACTAAGAAGGCGTACGGTCCTGATGGTATTCCTCCTGTGGTTCTAAAAACTTGTGCTTCCGAGCTTGCACCCTGCCTTGGTAAACTTTTTCGTCTATGTCTTTCTACTTCAACCTTCCCTTCTTGCTGGAAACGTGCGCTCATTCAGCCTGTGCCGAAGAAGGGGGACCCCTCTCAACCCTCTAACTATCGTCCCATTTCTTTAACCTCCGTTCTTTCTAAAGTTTTCGAATCTATCCTTAACAGGAAGATTTGGAAACATCTCAATTCTTCTAATCTTATCTCTGATCGCCAGTATGGCTTTTCGTAAGAAACGCTCTACTGGTGATCTTCTTTCCCTTCTCTCTGACTCTTGGTCCTCCGCTCTTCGGCATTTCGGTGAATCTTTTGCTGTGGCGCTAGACATATCGAAAGCTTTCGATAGAGTCTGGCACAAAGCTTTGATTTCCAAACTTCCCTCTTTCGGAATCTATCCTTCTCTCTGTGACCTTCTCTCTGATTTCCTTTCTGGTCGTTCTATAGCAGCTGTTGTAGACGGCCACCGTTCTTCCTTTAAATCTATTAATAGTGGTGTTCCTCAAGGATCTGTCCTATCCCCAACACTTTTTCTACTTTTCATTAATGACCTTCTCTCTATTACTTCATCTCCTATCCACTCCTATGCTGATGACTCCACCCTTCATTACTCTTTTCAATTTGAAAGGCGCCCCTCCCAACAACAGTTAATAGATGCAAGGAGGGTTGCCTTGGAGCAGCTGACCTCTGATCTATCTCGTATTTCAAATTGGGGCAGAGAAAACATGGTCGTTTTCAATGCCTCCAAAACTCAATTCCTCCATCTCTCTACTCGACACAATCTTCCACACAACTATGATATCTTCTTCGAAAACACTCAACTCAAACCTTCATCTGTTCTTAATATTCTTGGTGTTTCTTTTTCTCGTGATCTTTCTTGGAAAGATCACATTACCTCTCTTTCTAAACAAGCTTCTAAGAGGTTGGGTGTTCTGAGGCGCCTTCAGTATTTCTTCACTCCACCCCAGTTGCTTGCTCTGTATAGGGGTGTTGTTCGCCCCTGTATGGAGTATGCGTCACACATCTGGGGTGGTTCCACACATACAGCTCTCCTGGAAAAGGTGGAGTCTAGGGCTTTTCGTCTTATCAACTCTCCTGCTCTCACTAATTCTCTCCAATCTCTTTCTGCCCCGTCGAATTGTTGCGTCACTCTCTCTATACTATCGCTATTACAATGGACACTGCTCTTCTGAACTCTCTCGTCGCATACCTCCTCCATTGAGAAGGGCTCGTGCGACTCGTCTTTCTACACAGTCTCATCCTTTCTCTGTCCAACTCTCTGACCCCAGACTTAACCGCTATGCTCAATCTTACATGTACTCTACTGGTAAAGTCTGGAACACACTTCCTTCATCTATTTTCCCAACTTTTGACTTACACTTTTAAACGCCGTGTATCAGGTCATGTCGGCCTTTAATTTGACCAGTTTCCGTTTCCCCAACTCTGGTGGAACTTTGGTAATGGGAAGGTAGGCCTCTGGCCTTTGCCCACCAGAGGTGATATATATATATAATATATATATATATATATATATATAT
>SEYY01023749.1:10000-17500 GCA_009176605.1 Armadillidium nasatum
CTACAGAGCCTGGAATTGGTTGAAAATTAATGATGGGTTTGGTCTGAGGATCAAATGAGAGCAGTTTGGTTATAGGTCCTTCATGTGATGATGGGCCAGTTGTCTTCCCATCAACAACACTAAATAACTTCCTGAGTGGCAGTTCATTAAAATGCAACATGCATATGAGCCATTGAAGTGGTCTTTTAAGATGTAACTCCAACAGTGTGATTATTCCATTCTTGTTACCCGTATTCACAGGAGTTCCATCGCAAATCACTGCTCTTAAAGTCTCTGTAGATCTTGTTCGTTCAATAATACCCAGAATTTCATTAAATACATCTGGAGATCTTCCTGAGTTAGGACTAACGTGATCGATGTAACATGCATCTGGAAATGACACTAGCACGTAATGTTCTTCTCTAACTTTTCTACGCACACCTCCAGTATCGACAAGTGTTTCATCTATTTTTCCATCGAAACCAATGCAGACCATACCTCTGTGTTGCAGCAAATGCTTCTCTGACTGTTTGTCTCTCCAGTATTTTCTTTGGCGTTGTAACTTACTTGGATCAACAACGTTTTTTGGTGACACAAGTCCGAGGTCCTTGAGGGCAGCATTAACTATGAGACATGCATCTCTATTGCTCACATTTGTCCTCTCTAATGCTTTACACAACTCAGGATACTGGTTTCTATTTTGAGGGTGACATTCTTCCATTTCTTCTGATTCTAAGGAAAATGATTCTTCTAGCACATCACTCTCACTGCCTGATAATTCAACTGAACTTACACATTTTTGCGTATCTTTGTGTCTCATCTTACTTTCAAATGTCAACCGTTTCCTTTTCCTTTCCTGAAGTTTCATGTTTTTCTCTGTTCTTTCCTTGTCCACATTTCCTATTATCATGCGTCTTGAAGTGTTTTGATCAAGCCAAAATTGCCATTCCAATACAGGGATTTTCTTTTCATTGGGACATTGACATTGATTACGTTCAACTATACCATTATGAACACACTTGCACGCGCTAATGTCGAAGAGACAAGAAAATGATTTTATTTTATCTTGATATTTTTGAGAAGATTGTTTATTTCTTGAATATTTCATCAAATCATTGACATTCACTATTAGTCTCTTCACTTTCACTATAACACTTTCAAATTCTATTGTTGGAATGCCTGCTTTATTGTATATGCCTTTAACTTCTGTTGCCACTAACTTTGCTAGATGAGTAACACTGGCATCTTTGTTGACTACTTGATGGAACTTGTAGGCTCTAAAAACATCCTCAGCCAGTGGTAGCTGATTTTCGACAAGTGGTTGTGGATAACCGAATATTGCATGCCTGTCTTTATGCCTTGTTGCACATGCCATGATACGTCTTGCAATAATAGTAATAAACACTGCACCCACAGGACTTATCTCAAACGTCGAATAGTCTGGATCTGAAATGAGACAAAAATAGCTCTCAATTAGTATTAAAACCAAATTTTGAAGAACAAAGCATATAAAATTCATAACTTAAGAACTTGAAATATACAAAGATTGGACTATTATCTAAAAGTTTTAGACACGGAATTTTGATATTTTAAGTTTTGTGCTCAGCGTTGTCAAATTTCCAAACCCATTTTTTTTTTAATTTTAAAATGAAAAATTGCGGTAATTTTTTTTCTATTCAAGCGAAGTGAGTGAAATTTTCAGAGCTTATGTAGTCGGGGGAGATGCATATTTCTTACTTAGATAACTTCTTTGTATTTTTTTATTAGTTTTGGATTTTTTCTTGAACCAAATTTAAAAACAAAAAAAATTTTGGGAAATTTTTTAAAAATTTTCTTTAGAGTATACAAAAAAATTATCTAAGTAAAAAAGATGCATCTTGCCAAACTATATAAGCCTTGAAAATTTGATGTTGATAAGATGAGTAGAAAAAAAAATATATCAAAATATATCAGCCCCAAGCAAAAATAGCCGAAATACCCAAAAATTGGTGCCGGCCCTTAAAAAAATTAAAGTTGGGCCCCCTAAACATTGAGTAAATGCAAAATGATTTTTTGTCCCACTACAGGGAAGCCAAGGAGCACCAATTTGACCATGTTTGGTTATCCCACAAAAATTCAACCCAGCTTAATATATATATATATATATATATATATATATATATATACCTCTATATATATGGTGGGAAGGGCAAGAGCCTTCATGAAACCACCAGAGTTGGCTGGTTAAGACCACAGATCTTTGAATCTGGGACCGACATGAATCGAAACATGACATTTGAAAGTTTTAAGGTCAAAGGAAATCAGTAAAATATAAAACGAAAGTGTAGTACATACTGTGCCAATAATGTATACATGTAAGAATCAATATAGCAGATAAGGCTGGGGTCAGAGAGCTAGACGAAATGGGAATGATGATGTGTAGATAGAGGAGGCTCACGAGCACTCCGCATTGGAGGAGGCATGCTTTCAGATAATTCGGAAGAACAGCGTTTGTTGTAATAGCGATAATTTGAAGAGAGGGATGCAGCAATTCGATTGCAAGAGAGAGAGACTGGAATTGGAGAAAATCAGTGAGAGTTAAAATGTTTATAAGACGAAAAGTCTTGGACTCCTTTTAAAGAAAAGTTGTGTGAATGGAAGTAGAGCTGGTTCAAGGTAACGGTAAATCGGTATATATATATATATATATATATATAATATATATATATATATATATATATATATATATATATATATATATATATATATATAGAGAGAGAGAGAGAGAGAGAGAGAGAGAGAGAGAGAGAGAGAGAGGGTGAACAACTTAGTGGTTTTTGACAATGATATTTGATGTATGCTCCATGCAAGAGCGAACATCACTCCTTTAGAGAACAAGTAACATGAATGATATGAATACATTTTTCAGACGCTTCGTAACAACTTAGCTTCCTCAAAGTTAGGTAAATGAGAGAAATGTGATACTTCTATGAAAATATCCTGATGAGGAAATACCAAGAATATTTTAATAAAATCGAGAAAGCTTCAATTGCGTGTTTTCAAAGAATTTGTTATATTTATGTGGAAAATGTTATCAAAAAGATAGATGAATGACAACGTTTTGGTAGAATTGAAAACAAACTTGTTTTGCTGCTATTGGAAATGCTAAAATATATAAGAGATCATTTACTCCTAGGTCGTCTTTCTATTTGTAGCTGTTCAAAGTTATGTGTAAGAATGAATAAGTGATGAAGACTTGATAATATATATATATATATATATATATATATATATATATATATATATATATATATATATATATATATATATATATATATATATATATATATATATATATATATATATATATATATATTTTTTTTATTTTTATTTTTTTTTTTATACATTACACCATTTCCCACATGTTGCAGGGTGGAGTCGACTGCAAGAAAATTCCTGCAGTCGTACATGGGAAGACAAAAAAAAAAAAAAAAAAAAAAAAAAAAAAAAAAAAAAAAAAAAAAAAAAAAAGGTTAAAAGGAATCCCAGACCCTAGAACCATGCGAAGAACTATGCTACATGATCCAGCCTTGTCGCCCAATCCAAACTCGTGTTTTTAAATTATTTATTGTTAATGCTAATGTTGAATTTCCACTTAAGCCGAAAGTCTTTTAACTGAAAGTTTTGTTACTCCTCCATAAAATTTTGAATATAATTTAATTGCGATTTATTTAATTTTGTTTTTTGAAAATATTTTTAAAAAATTTATATTTTAAAATAAATCTGGTATTATTTTTAAGTTCAGAAATAATTTTCTTTTCAATCTAATTCTTCAGCAATCTCTAAACAGTCTTTCCAATTTTCAGAACAGATTGTGAAAGCAGTTGTCTTTTCTTCCCTTATCCTCTCTTTTCTCCTCTTCTTTTCTCTTCTCTTCTCTTCTCTTCTCTTCTTCTCTTCTCTTCCATCTGATTCTTCTATCTTTTCTTTTCCCATCTGATTTCTCATATATAATATATATATATATATATATATATATATATATATATATATATATATATATATATATATATATATATATATATATATATATATATATATATATATTATATATATATATATATATATATATATATATATATATATATATATATATATATATATATATATATATATATATATATATATATATATATATATATATATATATATATATATATATATATATATATATATATATATATATATATATATATATATATATATATATATATATATATATATATATATATATATATATATATATATATATATATATATATATATATATATATATAATATATATATATATATATATATATATATATATATATATATATATATATATATATATATATATATATATATATATATATATATATATATATATATATATATATATATATATATATATATATATATATATATATATATATATATATATATATTATATATATATATATATATATATATATATATATATATATATATATATATATATATATATATATATATATATATATATATATATATATATATATATATATATATATATATATATATATATATATATATATATATATATATATATATATATATATATAGTATATATAATTCAGATGATATTTTCATTAAAAACAAACTTGTTTTGCTCCAATTAGAAATGTTCTTCTGTTTGCATCTGTTTAAAGTTAAAGAAATAAAGAAGAGTGGAAGCTTCAACGTAAGAATAGACAGTTGATGAAATGGAAGAGAAGGAGATTGACCAAAACCCTGAGAATACTACTATAAATAGATTTTATTATCAAACTCTCTTGAAAGCTATCGATATGTTTAGCGCCATACAAAACATTAAATATATATATATATATATATATATATATATATATATATATATATATATTATATATATATATATATATTCCAACTCCGGTGGAATTTGGTAGACCCCCGGTCTTTGCCCACGGAGATATATATATATATATATATATATATATATATATATATATATATATATATATATATATATATATATATATATATATATATATATATATATATATATATATATATTTCCAATAATGATTAACGACAGATTTCGCCTTACAAACCCTTTCGCACTTGCCACTAACTCTTTCCATCCTCTTTTTGCCTGTCAAACTGTGACCTTATTCTATACTGTTTGCTATTATAACAGGAACTGCTTATCTGTATTACATAGTCGTATATCTCCTCCATTGAGGAGGGCTTGCTCTCCACGTTTTTCTAAGCAGTCTTCATTTCTCTGTCCAACTCTCTCACCAGACTTATTCTTTGTAATCAAACTTACTTATATATATATATATATATATATATATATATATATATATATATATATATATATATATATATATATATATATATATATATATATATATATATATATATATATATATATATATATATATATATATATATATATATATATATATATATAAATTCTGGATCAAAGTCCCTTCATCTACCTTCTCAAATTTCTTTCATTCAAATACCATGTTTAAAGATATGTTACCACTTAATTAAAATGACAGGTTCTGGAGGATTCTTTCAATTCTGGAGGAGTTTGCTAAAACTCAGACCTTTGCCAGTCAGAGGATATATATATATATATATATATATATATATATATATATATATATATATATATATATATATATATATATATATATATATATATATATATATATATATATATATATATATATATATATATATATTATATATATATATATATTTATACATATATATATTCGTGAAATTCCTATAATCTTAAGTCTTTAGAAGCAAAAATGAAAGTTTTATCACAAGACGTTTGCTAACTTTTTTTCTTTTAACATTTTTCACTTTCAATAATTTGGAGACTTTTTTTTTTTTTTTTTAATTAAAATAAACTGAAAATTCGAAATTTTCCTTCCTTTACCGTGTCTAATTTGTCTTAAAAAGGTTTGCATAAAAGGATGAGCTGTTAATAAATACTACTACTGCTGGAACTAATAATAATAATAAGAATAATAAGAATAATAATAATAATAATAATAATAATAATAATAATAATAATAATAATAATAATAATAATAATAATAATAATAATAATAATAATAATAATAATGATTAATAATAATATAATAATAATAATAATAATAATAATAATAATAATAATAATAATAATATAATAATAATAATAATAATAATAATAATAATAATAATAATAATAATAATAATAATAATGATAATAATAATAATAATAATAATAATAATAATAATAATAATAATAATAATAATAATAATAATAATAATAATAATAATAATAATAATAATGATAATACAAATAATAATATAATAATAATAATAATAATAATAATAATAATAATAATAATAATAATAATAATAATAATAATAATAATAATAATAATAATAATAATAATAATAATAATAATAATAATAATAATAATAATAATAATAATAATAATAATAATGATAATAATAATAATAATAATAATAATAATAATAATAATTTTAAAATTGTGGCTTCCAAACTAGAGCAAGCAAGACAACTTTAAAAAAACTTTATTATTTTACTTCGATCTTTTTTTTTTGTTGTTGTTTGTTGTTTTCTTTTATCTGAAAAAAAAAAATAAATAAATTTAAAGGCTTTACGTTTCCTTCTGTAAACTGTTATACCAAACTACCTCCGGCAACAGGTACAAATTAAATTTCACGTCGTAGGTTACCGATAGGAAGGAAAATCCAATGAAAGGCGGAGCTTCCTCTTACCTTCTCTCTTCATACGCTACTCATTTCCTGAGCGACTCACCTCAGTTCTTTCTCTTTCTCTCCTTTCCCCCTTCCCTCTCTCCCCTCTCTCCCTCTCCCTCTCTCTTGCTTTCTCGTGTGAACTCTTTTTTTTTTGAATTTTTATAAAACAACGTAGCTCTTAAAGCGAGTTTCAGATAGCCTAGAGTTTCCTCCCATGTTTGATGTGTTATTTCGTTTCGTTTGATCTTGTCTTTGTGGCTCTGAGGCTTTTATATTGAAATATAAATATTTTGATACCTGTATTCGTACGCTAAGTGGCTGTATTAAAGTGCTCTAAAAAAAATGGCGCAAAATAAGATGCCTTTGAAATACAGAAGTGTTACTTACCCAAATGATGAAAATACTAATGAAAGAAACTCATTCGGGTATAAAAACAGAGGAAAATTAAAACGAATGGACAGCATTGATACTGATCAGTGTTTAATTAGTAGCACACAACAGTTGCAAATATCAGCTCAGAATCAATCTCAAAATCAACTTCATTTACCTGCTTCATCCTATTTATCAGCGAGACCCACAGAAAGACGTCGAGACCTCTCCCTTGAAGGGCATTTAAGAGCTAGTCAATTTAAACAAGCGCATTCTGCAACAAGTCCAATAACTCCAGCTAAAAGATTGTTGAGATTTTCTGATGGATCATTGGGTAAA
>SEYY01023749.1:27500-35000 GCA_009176605.1 Armadillidium nasatum
GGTGCTTTACCATTGAGCAATCCTCAAACACCAAAAAATTGGATTCAAGAACAACTTCAAACGAACGAGCTACCATCGTGTATATATATAATATATATATATATATATATATATATATATATATATATATATATATATATATATATATATATATATATATATATATATATATATATATATATATATATATAATATATTATATATATATATATATATATACTTTTCTTTTTAGACATAGAATTTAAAGAAATGTTAGTTAATTTTGAAGCCTTTAAAGAATGCTAATTGAAAATGAACTCTATAAATACTTAATTTTAAATTTTTAAAAAAATTTAACTTAAAAAAATTTAAATTAATTTAAGGAGTAAATAAAAAAAAAGAAAGAATATAGCCAACAAATAATTAATTTTAAGAATTTTAAATTTGAAAATTTTAATTATGAAAATTTTAAAATGTTTGTAGAATGAAAAAAAAAAAAGAGAAAATGATATTTTTTTTTCATCGTTGATCTCCCGTTGAACTTAAGTTTTCATAAATAATAATAAAAAAATTTCCTCAATTTCGTCTTTTATAAACAGAGAAATCTATTGTTGACAGTTGAAGTAGAAGCCTTTTTGTCAACTCCAACCAATAAAATGTGTAAGTTGGATCTTTAACTCAGTAACTGTAACCTCATGGGAACCATTTCAACAATGAATATTCAGATTACGAAAATAATATATTCAGTAAATCTGAGTCAAAATGATTTAGCCATATAGGAACATCTTTTATAAAGTCTGCCTGTATTAGAATTTGAAAATCAAAGTGCACCTTATGAAGTCCTATAACTTAAAATTTCAAATGGATACATTCTTTGCGTGTGGTTCTTCTCTTACGTTTTTAAGTATAATAATAATAATAATAATAATAATAATAATAATAATAATAATAATAATAATAATAATAATAATAATAAAAAAAATAATAATAATAATAACCCAGAAACTTTTATCCCTAAAGAAAAATGCAATTTATTTAATGCTAATTGCATCACTGTTAAGTCCTTTGAGCCCGGATCTAATACTGTATCAATGTATGTTCAAAATTGGTATATAACATTAGAAATTTTAAGTAGTAGCAATAATACAAAATATAAGTGAAATATTTTTGTATATTAATAATAATATTTTGGCTGAAGAATCCTGTAAAGAATATCTTAGATTAAGAGTAATTATGGAGATTATTAATGTTCTTTATAAAAATTTTCATGAAATGGAAGAGAAACATTATGTAGTAGAGTTACATAAAAGTTAATAAAGAAATGCAGAAAGATATCTAAATTCGTTGTTATCATTAATATGTAAAGTGATAAATCAAGTAAATAAATTACAATGGCGAAAATAGTTTTTTTTTCCCATAACAGTTTTAAAAGCCTTGGATATATTCTTTCTTTCTTTCTTTCTCACCAATCTCATGTAAGTGCAAGCACTTGTCAGATGTCCTGAATGAAACTTCTCCATCGCAGTCGATCTTCATACATCCTGGAGCCTATAACACAACTGTTACAAGTCCTACAATTGTAGAACTTGTAGATTTGTAACTTGTACCTACAAGTGCAGTAATACAAACCGAAGTATAACACTTGTAGCTACAAGTTAAAAGTCTATAAGTTGATGACGTCATATTACAAGTCAGCTGGGAATTTTGTTTAAGTTAGGTCTGCCTGTCTGTGATTCAAGTTTCTAATTTTTTTTTATAAGTAAATGTGAATTAGTTCCACTATAGTAGTTAATGTTTATGAGTTCCACAGACTAAATGACGGTAATACTTTTTTGGACTTTAACGTGAATAAAATATTTAATTTTGTGAATTGTGGAGGTTTGTAAGCACTGACAACCTTTATAGGACTACGTCATTCTGACGTATTAAAAGATCTCGTGACGTCACATTGAAGAAAAATAGTTTTCATTAGTTTTAAATTTTTTTATTTTTAAATTAAAATGTTATTTTTTTTCTTACAAAATTATTTGTCTTTCGCCGATTAACCGAAAAAAAAAAATCATATCATTTTTTTTTCTACTTATCCTAACTGCGAAAACGAAATGGGTATGATTTTTTTTACGGTTAATCGGCGAAAGACGAATAATTTTGTAAGAAAAAAAAAACATTTTAATTAAAAAAAAAAAATTTAAAACTAATGAAAACTATTTTTCTTCAATGTGACGTCACGAGATCTTTTAATACGGCAGAATGACGTAGTCCTATAAAAGTTGTCAGTGCTTACAAACATCCACATTTCACAAAATTAAATATTTTATTCACGTTAAGTCCATAAAATTATAATAAGCAAAAATAAAATAATATCACACCAAAAAATATAATAAATATTTAATCCACGAAATTATAAACTCGTCTACCCACGGTCTTAGACTTGTTAAAATATTCTAACAATTGTAGACTTTCGTCGTCTATTCTGTAACACAACTTACAAGCAACGAAGTTTGTGTTACGGAAGTAGTCTACAAGTGCTGAGATTACACTTGTTACTACAATTTACAAGTTATAATCTTGTGTTACGAAAAATATACACGTGTAGAAAATTTTCTTACAATTGTAAGACTTGTAACCGTTGTGTTATAGGCCCCTGCTCTCCACCTCCTTCATACTTCCTCCCCTACCCTCGACCGCCACCTTGACATTACCTCTCCAACTGATTCTCTGTCTGCCCACTCATCTTCTTTCCACCGGTGTCCATTCACAGTACCTTTTCGCATACCTTCCATCATTCATTCTTTTCAAATGTCCAGACCATCGTAGTTGTCTTTTCTCTATGAGCATCAGTATGTTCTCCACTCCCAGCACCCTTCTTATATCATAATTTCTTATTCTATTCAGTATCGACACTCCACAATTGTTCTCAACACCCACTTCTCCCTCTTTTTTTTTTTTTTTTTTTTTTTTTTTTTTTTTTTTTTTACAGAAACGCCACCACTCACGGGCAGAGCCCTTTTCAAGGAGGTGGCTGTACTTTACTTTTGAATCTGGTGTTAAGGGCCCAAGCTTCATGTCCATAAGTAGCTATCGTCTTAAAATACTTGTATATATATTACTGATTTACCTTCCGCAGGATGTGCCAATCCTAAGGCTGCGGAAACAGCGAGTCCAGCTCTCCGTAAAACTTGCCAGTCTGTGATATTTCAATTCTTGGATATATATATATATATATATATATATATATATATATATATATATATATATATATATATATATATATATATATATATATATATATATATATAATATATATATATATATATGTGTGTGTGTGTGTGTGTGTGTGTGTGTGTGTTATGTATAAATATGCAACACTTTCGTTATTTAAATTAAAAAAAAATAGCAGAAATTGCAAAGGGGATGTAAATGTCAGGTGCAAATTTACATAGGAACAACACGAAATCCACTGCCTGAAATTGAATATTCTTCTTCATTATTTAAAAAATGATACTGATAGTTTTTATTCTATCTATCTATCTATCTATCTATCTATCTATCTATCTCCTTTTCCCTTTTCTCTTTTTTTCTTTTCTCTTTCACTCTTTCTCAGCCTTTTTCTTTCTTTCTTTCTCTCTCTCTCTCTCCTTTTCATTTTCTCTCAATCTCTATCTACCTTACTCTTTCTCCACTTAGTTTTATTTAATAAAATAAAGAGAATCAATAGTTTTAAAATCAGATTTTGAATTTTTTCTTGTTGCTTGATTTTCGCTTTTGAAATTCGAAGTTTCTTGGAAAGGGAAATCGAATTCCTTGAGTAACTTTTTAAAAAATTATTTTTTGTTTCTAATAAAGAAGGAAAAACTTAATGATAAATAATTTTGGTATTGATATGACGTTAGTGTTAAAAACGAAAGGTGCATATATATATATATATATATATATATATATATATATATATATTATATATATATATATATATATATATAATATATATATATATATATATATATATGTGTGTATATGTGTGTGTGTGTGTGTGTGTGTGTAGGTGTGCGTGTGTGTGTGTGTAACAGAATTTTTATTTTTAAAACGGAGTTTTGAAAAGAAAATAATTTTTCGTAAACTTTTGAGAAAAAATTTTCTTTGCTCTTCTATTGCAATTATATAACTGAAAATAGAAAGTTTTCTTACTAGAGTCACATTTTATATAAGGATAACGCAGCGTAAACAATTTATTTAATTGTATCGTAGTAGAGTCACTCATATTAAAATATTGAATTGGCAAAGCTGATGGAAAATCGCTTTATGTTCACAAAAATAGTTCGTATTTGCTATACATGGCATAAACGATTTGTGTAAAGGACATTTCAGTCTACTTCAATGTTATATATTCCTTGTAGAGCAGTTTGACTGTGACGTAGAACTTCCAATTTTAGTATGATAGCTACCAGTCAAATAAATCGATATATAGGGAGGGAGCATTGAAAAATATATAATAACATTATGAAAGCGTTAATTTTATAGACCACAATATTTTACTTCACTTTTTTTCAATATCATAAAAGTTAATTTAATATAATTTTAATTCATTAAAAATTTCATTGAAATTTCGTTACATTATTTTAAGAAAAATTTTAAGAAAAGATCTTAAACCACATTTTCTAATTCTGAAACTCCATTAAACTATTATTTTAAGAGCAATATCCTTAAAGGAAACTTCCAAGAAAATTCAATACGAAAAAACAGTAATTTGTATCCGCTTATTATTATTATGAGGAAAGTCTCCTTCGACAAATTATTTAATATCTAATATTGTTGTGCACGCCTATACTCACTCACACGTAAATATACTGTGTATATATATATATATAAAAAAAAAAAAAAAAAAAAAAAAAAAAAAAAAAAAAAAAATATATATATTATATATAATATATATATATATATATATATATATATATATATATATATATATATATATATATATATATATATATATATATATATATATATATATATATATATATATATATATATATATATATATATATATATATATATATATATATATATATATATATATATATATATATATATATATATATATATATATATATATATATATATATATATATATATATATATATATATATATATATATATATATATATATATATATATATATATATATATATATATATATATATATATATATATATATATATATATATATATATATATATATATATATATATATATATATAAATATGTGGATTCGAAATTATTTTTCCTGATTGTAGTATAGATTCTTCTGTGTAAAAAGGTTCATATAAATAATTATATACGGATGAGGAGACAGGTGTTTTAAACTGGCTGGTCCAGCCCTGATGCTTGAGAAACTCTAAATCCTAACCGCAGAATAAAGGATCCTAAAGTGTTTACTCCTACTTTTAATTCAAATTTGCTATAAATGATATTTTCACAAGTGATATTGCTTTTATACGTGTAAATGAACAAACTGTGGAGGGAGTGGAATATTTAATAAATATAAAGTCTTTCTAAAATCACATCAAGAATTTATACAAGTAAAAATTCTATTCATTCAAGACTCTAGCGAATATTATATCTATTTCGCATACTCAGGTGAAACTGAATGAACTAAAGTTAACAAGGAGGAGATGAAGCCAATCGTGTAGATTTGTTGGTGAGAAATACTTTTCATAATGTTCATCGATGAATCAACTATAAGCATTTGCATCAATTAGTATAAATTCCCAAATTTCTTCGTTGTAAAAACATGAAGCGGCATTATCGACAAGTATATAGTTGAATGAACCTTTTTTATTACAAAATAACCTTATAAAGTATTTCTACTATTTCTGCAAAGCAAATTTTATAAACTATTGAAGAATTTTTTCATCACTACAAGGATTGATACTACATTTCAATATGATTGAGCTCCTGCACATTAAAGCCGTCAGGTGACTTTCTAATTCGAACGCTTCCTGAACAATGAATAGATAAATAGGAAGCAAAGGTTCCGCCTTTTGTCAAGGGCAAGTGACCTCACTAACTTGGCATTTGTTTCATCAGGATACATGAAAATTAAAGTATTTGGCACTTATAATAGAAGGCCAAAAACTATTATCGAAAGTAGCTACAAAGTTCATTTAGGATTACAATGGAATGTTTAAACAACTTCAGAGAAATGTTATTAACTGATAATGTAAATAGGCATTAAATACAATCGATATGTAATTTATCGTTCTTTAATAATCTTATAACAGCTTCTTTAAAAAAAGCCTCATCTACTCTTTAGAGACAATTGGATACATGTTTATATAAGCTTTTTACTCAAAATAATTTCTACTAACTCTTCTGTTACTTTTTTTTATTTTTATTTTTTAAAAACAAATACTCATACTCAGAGAGGAAAACTTTCCTAGGTATATATATATATATATATATATATTATATATATATATATATATATATATATATATATATATATATATATATATATAATATATATATATATATATATATATATGTATACATATAAAATTAAAAATAAATATATGAAGAAAATGCTTCTAGTTGCGAAAGAAATCGATGATCCATCATTTCAGGCGTTCGATCACTCCAAGACACACCAAAACTTCGTTTCAGACCAAATTTCTCAGACTTATGAACCCAATTTAGAATTTCAACTTGTTTTAACCGTGTCTTTCCCTCGATCTGTCATTTTTACAGCAAAATTGCAATAATCAGAGATGTTTTCTTTGCTTTTACATAACGTCTTTATTTGTAATTAGTTGCGATTATTTGGAATATTATTTTAAAAATTAGAAGAGATTAATAAACACGATATAAACTTTTTGATAGTTTCAATCTGGTCATTGTTTCCTATAAATTTGGTTTAAAACAGAGTTTTTGGACACAAATTATTTCACTTGGGGAAGAAATTTCAATTTTTTGTCTATTGAATTTGATCTGACGCTGAATTATAGGTTATGGATGTGAGTTGAGCACGAATTCTTACTCGGTTTTGCTCTATCGTCATAATTTTGCTCAGCACCCGTCGTCCTTCATGGTATTCATTACATTTTTTTTTTCTCAATACTCTCCAAAGTCTTTTTGCAGTTACGCATAAGCAACCGATTTATCTAGTTATTTGTACCTATTGTTTTAGTATTGTTTTATTATGTCTGTTTTTATATGTAACAACCTAAAAATATTTTTGCAGTTATCATTTTTAGCCCATTTTCATATTATTAAAGTAAGCTATAAATCTCACAGAATTCTAGAATTTTCACGAGCATTCCCGTTTTCTGAAAAATATTCTATCTAGATCGAGAACTAAGGCAGAAAATTATTTCAAGCAATCTAGCCAGCACAACACAAGCTTCACAGTTCCAAGGGCTCTGGGATTCTCACATGAATGCTGATTACTGCTGGTGTTCGAAAAGAGACCTGCCATCAACGACCAGATACGTTAGAAAGTCTTGAAAAAGAAAATTTTTGCCCCAA
>SEYY01023749.1:40000-42500 GCA_009176605.1 Armadillidium nasatum
TATGCAAAATAAAAAGGTTGTGTTTTTGTCATAAGAGTATCATTTGCAAATATCAATATAAAACTTTGATATAAATTTGACACGTCTTAAGTGTTTATTTAATTAAGAGTGGGAAAAAAAAAATTTTTTTTACACATTTTTTTTTAAAAAGGCATTTTGAATTGTTTTATTTAATTTTATTTATTATTTATTTATTTCTTGCAATTTTTGTACATTCAATAAATAAATGTCATAATGAGAGATTTTTCTTTAAAATAACTCCAAATCACTTGTTTCAGTGATTAGATTTTTATCAATTTCTGAAAATTAATTGTGCAACTTAACTATTAAGATCAATCAATGATTATCTTTTTACATGACTTAATTATATAAACTCCGAAATGAATATTTTGAACAATGGTAAGAAATAACTAGTAAACTGATAAAGATTGTAATTAATGTATAAATTAATTCATCGTACATTTTTAATATTAATATGTTATCACTTTTCATTCATTATCATTATGAATAAAATCTAGAAATTCTTAAGAACTGAGAACTTGATTTAAGAGTAGTTGGTATCTTATTGGTATCATACTATTCATTCACGTTCAGAACTTATTTTTATACAAGGTATAACCGTGAACTCCAGATTTAGACTTAGAATTTAGAAATATCTGAAACTAAAGTTTGAGTTTACTAAATAGTGAATACTAATCTTGCTTATTAAAGGAAACTAGACATAGTAAATTTCTACTTATTTTAAGGTTTAAATTTGTTGCTGAACTATTAGATGAGTGATTAGGTAAAAATGTCAGGAAGGAAAAAAAAATACCCTAATTAGCTTCTTTTTTAAAGTTAGGGATAGCAAGGTGTACAAAGGAAAGAGAGCAAATTGCAATACCTGTTTCACTGAGGCTGCAAATAATGAGACAAGAACAAAAGCAAAAAATACTGGATTTACAAAATGTAGCAATGACATCAAAAAGAAATCCTTGGGGGGAAAAAAACGGAGAACATGACAAGTCAGGAAAAAGGAGCAAAGAATATCAATTATGCATGAATTAAAACTAGTAATTGTCATTCAGGTTATGAAACTGATAGCGAATAATATTCATGTTTGAAGTAATCATCTACCTCATCATACGAAATTCACTTTGGACCAGCATCTAAATCAAGTGTATTTTTACATCATCATAAGATTCATCTGCATCGTCAAAGTACCTTGTTTTCGGTATCATCATAAGCAACATTGTTAATCTTAATAAAGAAATTGAAGTCTAACAAAATAATGTCTAAAAACATTCTGACTTCTATTTAAGTCAAAATATACCATTAATATATTATGATAATATATAATAACAATTTATTGCTATTATGTATTATGATGATTAATTGGATTTGTTACCAGATATATAATTGGTAAGATGTCTAAAGGAGTGAAGATGCTAATCAATGAAATACATTAACATCTTATTTATATCTGATTATAAATGTTTATCAAGTGAATTTTTGATGTTGATACTTATGAATGAAAAATAATTTTTGAATAGTAACAGTGTTTCATTTACACCTGCTCTAAATGACTCATATGACCTACTCAGACTGTGCAGAAGCTTATACCTGCACCATGAAACCAATATTTATACTGTACGATCATGGGAAAAACTATTCTCAAATCTTGTTATTAAAATATTAACTATAAATTTTAAAGAACTATAAACTTACTCAATTTTGTGAAAAACAGTTCTTATGTTCGTGTGTTTTTTATTGTTATTATTATTTTTTTAAATTAAAAAAAAAAACAACGTTTCTCAAGTTTTATGTGATTGAAAAATATTTTGCAAAATAAAGCTAATCAAAAAACTTGATGTTTTAAATACTCTTTTATCTAGTATCTTTCGATAAAAAAATTTTAAGAATTTTTATGATAATCTTTTAAATATACTTTAGAGAAGAGATCTTCAGTCTCACCAAAGATAGGTAATATAAGTGAGGAGAACAAATATTTGCATGTTAAAATTATTTTCATTTATTTCAGACCAAAATTTTAATTAAACTAAGAACCTCTTTCTATTCCAAATACAATCAACAATTTCTTTATTCATCTGGAAATTTCTTTCATTTGTAAAATGTTGTAAATTTAAGCAAAAAAATATGCCAGTCTTATTACGGTGAGAATTTTCACGTTACATTTAGTGAAAATATTCCTCAGTTTTTTATTTTTATTTTCGCACAAAGTACATACATAAATTGTTAGAAATATATTTTGTTTACAGATCTTTGAAGTAGAAAACAGAAGAAGAAGACAATCGAAAAACAAATATTTCACCTTTCGGTTTATGCTAATTTTATGCATATATTTTACTCTTATTTAATTTAAATTAAAAAAGGTTTTAAGGAAGACCCTACAGTATCTAAAAATTGATGCCTTAGCTAAAATAAGGAAATTATTTTTAGGATCAGAAAAAAGGAAGGTTTTACATAGAGCGTAGTAAGTTATAATTAATTAATCTTAGAA
>SEYY01023751.1:0-7500 GCA_009176605.1 Armadillidium nasatum
TAAGAATTAGTAAATGTTCTAAAGAGGTTTATAAGAATTTTAAAATGTTTTAAAGAGGTTTAATGAGATATGGTCAAAAAAATTTCCTAATGAGTTGAACATGAATTATTAATAATGATATCTTCAATGCTTCAATTGTTTGGGTTAAAAAATTTTGAACTTTTTTTTTTTTTGAGGGGGGTAGTGACATGAGTTCTAACTATTCCTCCGTTTAAAGGTAAATGAATACAATTAGTGCGATTAGGATTAAGTCTGTTTGTACGAAGCGAATTCAAACGATGATGCGACAATACCAAACGATTTCCATTCCCGAAATATTCTTACTCATTATCAAATTTCAATGCCAGCAGCAGCAGTAATATTAGGAGAAATCATTGTTAGGTTTGATTCCGCAATCGAATCAAATAATGGGGAAAATTAGTATTATTGTTTTTGTTTGCTTGTTCGTTTGTTTGTTATCGTAAAACTTAATTATGCTACATGCATTTCAGTTTCCATTTCATGAAGTCTCACCATTATTTGGTAGTTACGTTTTTAAGTAATTTTGTTCGCAAATTAGATATAATATATATATATATATATTATATCTAATTTGAATTATAACTAAGAAATTAATATTTGTTAAATTTTTTATATATATTTTTCGTTCTTCCTTATCACTAATCGAATAAACTTATTAATTTATTAATTGTTGTAGCTAATTGTGAAAAGAAGAATTATATATAGGTATATTTGAGTTAATGCAATTCTGGGTATAGGGATTAAAGAAGAATGCATAAATGATTTTTTATTTTATCAAAGACAGTTAATTATGCAATAGTTTAAGGACAATTATTCTTTTCAATATTTATATATTTGCTTCAGTATGGTACCGATTTTTGCATATTTAAACATTTATTCATTGCCCTTTTACCATAGCAGTTTTAAATATTATAGGAGAGTGTGAATTGTAAATTTTATAGAATGTAATGCAGAAATTTCATATTTTTTTCACGCAAAAAAAATTTAAATAATAATAATAATAATAATAATAATAATAATAATAATAATAATAATAGTAATAACAATAGTAATAAAAAGAATAATAATAATAATTAAAATAAGATAATAATAATAATAATAATAATAATAATAATAATAATAATAATAATAATAATAATAATAATAATAGTAGTAGTAGTAGTAGTAATTAAAAATTTTAATAAAATATAATGATAATTTTTTAGTCTCCATTTTGCTATTTACGAGATGATGATTCTCAGTAAAGGGGGGGGGGGGGGAAATAGTAATTTGAAAACAGTGAATTTCTCTTTAAATTTTTATTTTATTTTAAAGGGAATTAATTAACTTTGATAGTTCCTAAAGAGGTTATTAAGAATTAGTAAATGTTCTAAAGAGGTTTATAAGAATTTTAAAATGTTTTAAAGAGGTTAATGAGATATAGTCAAAAAAAATTTTATAATGAGTTGAACATGAATTATTAATAATGATATCTTCAATGCTTCAATTGTTTGGGTTAAAAAATTTTGAACTTTTTTTTTTTTTTTTTTGAGGGGGGGGGGGTAGTGACATGAGTTCTAACTATTCCTCCGTTTAAAGGTAAATGAATACAATTAGTGCGATTAGGATTAAGTCTGTTTGTACGAAGCGAATTCAAACGATGATGCGACAATACCAAACGATTTCCATTCCCGAAATATTCTTACTCATTATCATATTTCAATGCCAGCAGCAGCAGTAATATTAGGAGAAATCATTGTTAGGTTTGATTCCGCAATCGAATCAAATAATGGGGGAAATTAGTATTATTGTTTTTGTTTGCTTGTTCGTTTGTTTGTTATCGTAAAACTTAATTATGCTACATGCATTTCAGTTTCCATTTCATGAAGTCTCACCATTATTTGGTAGTTACGTTTTTAAGTAATTTTGTTCGCAAATTAATTGAAAATTTTCTTTTAAATATGAAACTTGAAAAAATTACCAATTTACATTTCTGCACACACACACACACACACACACACACACACACACACACACATATATATATATATATATATATAATATATATATATATATATATATATATATATATATATATATATATATATATATATATATATATATATATATAATACCATTCACGGGCAGAGCCCCTTTGAAGGTGGAAACAGGAAGGTAAAATAAAAGAAAATCCAACCATATCCAATCCTAAGGACAATCTCTCATTTAAGCTCAAACGGAGAAAACCTTTAAGAGAGGAAGATTATATGCAACAGGAGAAACAGATGATGGCAGATAAGTTCCACAGAACCGAAATTTCCTTAGATTCATTTGAAATGTCATACCTAATTAATAATTAAATAATTAAAAAAGTAAATAAATGAATATTTAAAAATAAACATGTAAAAAAAAGATTGAAAATGAAGAAAATTGAATTTGTAAATAATTAATTAAAAAATAAATAAATAAGAAAGAAAATTAATTTAATTAAAAAATAAAACTAAATTTAAAAGAATATTAAATCACTAAATAATCAGATAAAATTAGCTAATGAATTTATAAATACAAAATATATAAATAAATAATTAATAAATTAAATAATACATATGTAAATAAAGAAAGAACATAACACATATAAATTAATAAATAAATATAAAATAAAATAAAATAATTCTAAAAAGGTGGTAATGAGCGAAAAATTAAAAATTTAAAAATACAAGAGAATTAAAAAATTTTAAATAAATAAAGAAGAGAAAAAAAACAAGAACAAAAATAAAATAACTAGAAATAAAAATGATAATAAAGAAAATTTGAGGTGATTAGTATGTAAAAAGCGCGATTTCAATCTAAAGCTCCATTGTGTTTCCTCAGTGAAAAGAAATCGCTATGAAATGACCATAATTTACAAAACAATTTTCTTTCTTTTTTTTTTTTTTTTTTTTTTTGTATAGAGTTAAATTTGCATTTACTTTCAAAAAATTCCCTTTTCAATCATTTGAATTTTTTTCTTCCTTTTTTTGCTAGTCACGCATGAGAAATTTAGTAAAAAATTTGGTAAATGCTGAAATTTTTTATTTGAAACTCTAAAAATTCAAAATTTAAAAAAAAAGGAATTCTTTTATGTAATTTTAATTGTTAAAAAGGGCAAGGTAATTACATTTTTTTTTTTACTGTTTTGCTTTTAATTTATATTTGTTTCATATAAATTATAATCGTTTCATCTAAAGGGATGGACATATGGAGCGTTATTTCATTGCAATCTGCTGCCCAATTATTAGCTACTTTTGTGCACATTTTCACGTCTTGCTACAGATATATAAAGGAGTTGGTACTTCATTATTCACACACCTCAAACATTTATATTAAACTTTCTTTTTAAAAAAATAAAATAAAATGGCCCAAATTAGAACAGTCTCAGAGACCACCAAGGAAAGAGGCATTTAAAGATAGCCTTTTAAAAACCCTTTCTCCATCTCTACTTGGGAGTTGGCATTTTCCTGTGAAGGGGCTGATGCCGTTAATGAATTAGATTAAAATTTCCCATTTTTCACTATTTTGTTAGATGCCAATGAAGAGATGTCGCTTGTTGACATAGGTTCACCCTCACTACTTTTGGATAATAGAGAGCCCAAACAAGATATAAATTTAAATTTTTACATTGCATTAAATATATAAATATAATAATTATTATTATTATTAATAATAATAATGATAATAATAATAATAATAATAACAATAATAATAATAATAGTTATAATAACAAATATAATATAATAAGGATAATATAATGATGATAAAATAAAAATGATGATAATAATAATAATATAATTATTATAATAATAAAAAAAAAAATAAATAATAATAATAATAATAATAATAATAATAATAATAATAATAATAATATTATAATATATAATTTATTAATAGATGAAAGAAGATAATTTATTTGTTGTACAAAAAATAAGTTGTTAATAAAAATATACCCTTTTCAATAAATGGGACAATAATGTGTATTTTGTCAGAGAGAAGCGTCAATGAAATTCAGAGAAGAAATTTTTATAGTATTTACTTCAAAATAATATGTGAAAATATTTAAATTATAGAAGTGTAATTAAACTACATAATTCATAAGTAGCTACCCTGCTATTCGATTTAATTACTTATATATATATATATATATATATATATATATATATATATATATATATATATATATATATATATATATATATATATATATATATATATATATATATATATATATACTTAGCTCGTAGTCGGTTGATTTTCATCTTTTAATGTATATTCCTTTACCCCATACAAGTTCATCAAATTTGAACTGAAGTTTTGAGGACAAATATTTTCACTCAATGATACTTATTTTCATTCAAAATAGTACATACAAAAAGTGTACATATTATCATAATAATAATAATCAAAAAATTTTTTATATATATATATATATATATATATATATATATATATATATATATATATATATATATATATATATATATATATATATATATATATATATATATATATATATATATATATATATATATATATATATATATATATATATATATATATATATATATATATATATATATATATATATATATATATATATATATATATATATATATATATATATATATATATATATATATATATATATATATATATATATATATATATATATATATATATATATATATATATATATATATATATATATATATATATATATATATATATATATATATATATATATATATATATATATATATATATATATATATATATATATATATATATATATATATATATATATATATATAGGCTAAATTTATATGAAAAAATTGGTTAATATTTTTGTCCGTCTTAGAAAATCGTTTGATCCCCCCCCCCCCTACCTTCAAACTTTGTTCTGGCTACAGACCTGTGTTGAATCGGTATGTGAATTGTTCGTCTTTGTATGGAGTATGCATTACATTTCTGGGGCGGTTATACTCGGATATCTCTCCTTTAATAATAATAATAATAATAATAATAATAATAATAATAATAATATTACTATTATTATTTTAATTATTATTATTATCATTATTATTATTCTATTATTATTATATTATCATTATATTATTATTATTATTATTATTATTATTATTATTATTATTATTATTATTATTATTATTATTATTATTATTATAAAGAAGACGAAATCGTCATCCAGGCAACCATTTTCATCCAAAAAAAATTATATTTATTTTTACAATAATAATGTAATACAAAAATAAAATAAAAATATTATATTAATATTTTTAACTGAAATGGCTGCTTGGGTGACGATTTCGTCTTCGTTATAATAATAATAATAATAATAATAATAATAATAATAATAATAATAATAATAATAATAAAAATAAAAATAAAAATAATAATAATAATAATAATAATAATAATAATAATAATAATAATAATAATAATAATAATAATAATAATAATAATAATAATAATAATAATAATAATAATAATAATAATAATAATAATAATAATAATTAATAGAAATAATAAAAATAATGATAGAAATCATAATGATAATAATAATGATAATAATAGTAATAATAATAATAATAATGATAATAATAATAATAATAATAATAATAATAATAATAATAATAATAATAATAATAATAATAATAATAATAATAATAATAATAATAATAATAATAATATAATAATAATATAATAAAGATAAATAATAATATAATAATAATAATAATATAATTATAATAATATTAATAATAATAATAATAATAATAATAATAATAATAATAATAATAATAATAATAATAATAATAATAATAATAATAATAATAATAATAACAATAATAACATAATAATAAGGATAATATAATAATAGATAAAATAATAATGATAATAATAATAATAATATAATTATCATAATATTAATAATAATAATTATAATAATAATAATAATAATAATAATAATAATAATAATAATAATAATAATAATAATAATAATAAATTCTTACAACCTTTTTTCTTTTATTATTTGGAGGAATAGAACCAGAATTAAAAAAAAAAAATTTTTTTGTCCTACGTTATCAAGCGAGCACACCCAACACACCCACCCACACCCTCCCATACCCATGCTTACGCCCGCTTACACTCACACCCACACCCTCACCCACACCCACACCCATCAACACTTGTTTATTCTAACTTCAGTCAATACGAATCATCTTTCAATCGACTTTATATATTTACTTACTTAATTTTGTGTATTTGTCTCGAGCAGCGATTCTGTCAATCCTGAGCATTTTAATTCCAAAATAAATAAAAAAAAATCTTTTGTTTGGCATCTTTTCATCATTCTATTTTTGACATTTTGTTTTTCTTTTTGACTCTTCATTTCTTTCTTTTTATTCGGACTTGTGTCATAATTTTTATTAATTGCTTATGTAAGTACTGTTTAAGTGTACCGTGGTACAAACGGTAGAGAGGTTGACTCAAGAGCTTGAGGGAGTTGGTTCGATCCCGCTTGGGGATTTTAGTTATAAACTATCTAGACTATTTTTTATTTCATAAAAAATTTGCTTTCTACATGCATCGTTTCTTTCTAAAAGCGCTTTGAACTCTTACACTTTTTCTTTGAGTTTATTTTTAATTATCTTCATTAAAATTCTTCGTTTCATTCAGTATTGATTTACGTGATTGTGTACTTTTTGCTTAATAATATATAAATGAATATATGTATGTGTACTGATACTGTATATTGCTATACTATGATTGTATCTTTTAAGTATATCTTCCTTAACAGAATAAGAATTCTGTTTAACCTTCATTTTCCCTGAAGGTTGCTTTTATTTTCATAAATAAAATATTAAATTAAAAACTTTTTATTTACTTTATTAATAGCATTTATTTTCTTTTACTTTAGTTACTTGATATTTTGTTTAAATTTTTTTTTTTTTTTTTGAAATTGATAAATTCGAGAATTCAGATTTTTTTTTTCTTTTTTTAAATTAAAAAGTTCACATCTCACGATCAATGCCCTATTCGAGGAGAGGAACTTTTCTGTGTAGTATGTACCTAGGATCCCCAAGTGGGATCGAACCGCCGCCCTCAAGCACGTGAGATAATCACTCTACCGTTTTAGCCACTGTAGGCGGAAATAATAAATAAATCAGAATACACAACCACAATATTATTATTATTATATATTATTATTATTATTATTATTATTATTATTATTATTATTATTATTATTATTATTATTATTATTATTATTATTATTATTATATTATTATTATTATTATTATTATTATTATTATTATATTATTATATTATTATTATTATTATTATTATTATTATTATTATTATTATTATTATTATTATTATTATTATTATTATTATTATTATTATTATTATTATTATTAATTATTGTAATTGCTGTTGTTATCTTTACTA
>SEYY01023751.1:12500-17500 GCA_009176605.1 Armadillidium nasatum
GGGGCGGCATCCAAAGAATGCCCCTCAACCTCCACCCCTCACCCCATCATCACTTGGGAGTTGGCGGCCTCCGATGATGGGGATGGTGCCGCCATGACCCGGCGTCCGGCTTGCCCCGATGCACGGTCTTCTTTTTTCATTAATTTCTGCAACATTCGCGGTCTTTTTTCTAATTTTCCCTTTGTTGAACACCATCTCTCTTCTTCTAAACCTCATCTCTTATTTCTAACCGAAACTCAGGTGCTTGAGTGTGCTGACAGCAAACCTTATTCTGTTACCTCCTACTGTCTCTATCCTCAATTTTCAGCCAAAGGCGGTTGTTGCGCATATGTGCGCAACGATGTTATTTGCTCTCGTGTCTCTGATTTGGAGTCTCATGAATTTTCTACCTTATGGCTTAAACTCTCTTGCAATTCTACTACTAAATTTATTTGTTCTGTCTATTTATCTCCTAATTCTACTGACTATAAAAAATTCTTCGACTATTTAAACTCCAAAATAGAGCACATTCTATCCTCTTCTCCTTTCTCTGAAATCATCCTTTTGGGGGATTTCAATGTTCACCACCGCCAATGGCTTTCCTCTAGTTCTCAATCTCCAGCCGGTGAACTCGCCTTCAACTTTTCTATCCAGAACAACCTTGAGCAGTTGGTGCAACTCCCTACCCGTATCCCTGACCGTCTTGGTGATGAACCCAACATACTTGATCTTTTCTTAACCTCTAATCCTTCTCCTTATACTGTTAAACTCTTTCCTCCTCTGGGTTCATCCGATCACCTTCTTATCTCCGTATCTTGTTCTGTCTCTTCAAGTCTTCCGCAAGAACGGCCCCCGCCTTCGGCGAGGAGACGTCTGTGGCACTTCGGTGCTGCTAACTGGTCAGACTTGCGGTTGTACTTCTCTGATTTCCCATGGAATGATTATTGCTTTCGTGGGAGGGGTCCCTCGGAGTGTGCCGAGCGTATAACCGAGGTGATTCTCTCTGGCATGGAAGCGTACATTCCATATTCTTTCCCTTCTACTAAACCTAACAAACCTTGGTTTAACTCTGCTTGTTCTCGCGCTATCCGCCGCAGGGATACTGCCTTCAGAGATTACCGTCGTCTTCAAACTCCTGAAACTCATGCTACTTATATTTCATCCCGGAATCGTGCAAAATCTATTCTTCGAGATGCCAAAAACTCTTTTCTCCGCCGCAAATGCAATAATCTTTCTGGTTCTTCTTCATCTCGCCCTTTCTGGCATTTCGCAAAAAATGTCAACTCTAACTTTGCTTCTTCCTCTTTCCCTCCTCTAGTATCTTCTGATGGCACAACTGCCATTTTACCTTCAACTAAAGCTGAACTCTTCGCTCAAACTTTTGCCTCTAACTCTACCTTGGACGATTCCGGAGCTATTCCTCCTCCTACAACCCCCTCCAACTCATTTATGCCTAACATTGTAATTTCTTCTAAAGATGTCATTTCTGCTCTCTCTCTGAGCTTAACACTAAGAAGGCGTATGGTCCTGATGGTATTCCTCCTGCGGTTCTCAAAACTTGTGCTTCTGAGCTTGCACCCTGCCTGGGTAAACTATTTCGTCTTTGTCTTTCTACTTCGATCTTCCCTTCTTGTTGGAAACGTGCGCTCATTCAACCTGTACCGAAGAAGGGGGACCCTTCTCAACCCTCTAACTATCGTCCAATTTCTTTAACCTCCGTTCTTTCTAAAGTTTTCGAATCTATCCTTAACAGGAAGATTTGGAAACATCTCAATTCTTCCAATCTTATCTCTGATCGCCAGTATGGCTTTCGTAAAGGACGTTCTACTGGTGATCTTCTTTCCCTACTTTCTGACTCTTGGTCCTCCGCTCTTCGGGGTTTCGGTGAATCTTTCGCTGTGGCGCTAGACATATCGAAAGCTTTCGATAGAGTCTGGCACAAAGCTTTGATTTCCAAACTTCCCTCTTTCGGAATCTATCCTTCTCTCTGTGACCTCCTATCTAATTTCCTTTCTGGTCGTTCTATAGCAGCTGTTGTAGACGGCCACCGTTCCTCCTATAAATCTATAAATAGTGGTGTTCCTCAAGGATCTGTCCTTTCTCCAACTCTTTTTCTAATTTTCATCAATGATCTTCTCTCTATTACTTCGTCTCCTATACACTCCTATGCCGATGACTCCAACCTTCATTATTCCTTTCAATTTGAAAGACGTCCCTCCCAACAGCAATTATTAGACGCAAGAAGGATCGCCTTGGAGCAACTGACCTCTGATCTATCCCTGATTTCAAATTGGGGCAGAGAAAACATGGTCGTTTTCAATGCCTCAAAAACTCAATTCCTCCATCTTTCTACTCGACACAATCTTCCACACAACTATGACATCTTCTTCGAAAACACTCAACTCAAACCTTCATCTGTTCTCAATATTCTCGGTGTTTCCTTTTCTCGTGATCTTTCTTGGAAAGATCACATTATCTCTCTCTCTAAACAAGCTTCTAAGAGGTTGGGTGTTCTTTGGCGCCTTCGTAGTTTTTTTACGCCACCCCAGTTGCTTGCTCTGTATAGGGGTGTTGTTCGCCCCTGTATGGAGTACGCCTCGCATATCTGGGATGGTTCCACACATACAGCTCATCTTGAAAAGGTGGAGTCTAGGGCTTTTCGTCTTATCAACTCTCCTGCTCTTACTAACTCTCTCCAATCTCTTTCTTCCCGTCGAATTGTTGCGTCACTCTCTCTATACTATCGCTATTACAACGGACATTGCTCTTCTGAACTCTCACGTCGCATACCTCCTCCACTGAGAAGGGCTCGTGCGACACGTCTTTCTACACAGTCTCATCCTTTCTCTGTCCAACTCTCCGACCCCAGACTTAACCGCTATGCTCAATCTTACATGTACTCTACTGGTAAAGTCTGGAACACACTCCCTTTATCTGTTTTTCCCAACTTCCTTTGACTTGCACACTTTTAAACGCCGTGTATCGGGTCACGTCGGCCATTAGCGACCCCGAATCTGATTGCTTCCCAACTCCGGTGGATATTGGTAGGCCTTGGCCTTTGCCCACCGGAGGAGACATAAAAAAAAAAAAAAAAAAAAAAAAAATATATATATATATATATATATATATATATATATATATATATATATATATATATATATATATATTATATATATATATATATATATATATATATATATATATATATATAAGTATGTATTATTATTTCCTTGTAGGAATCAAACCACTTATGGTTAACATCAGTGTTGTCGGTCTCTGAATTTTGCTTGTCAGTTTGTGCCTGCAGCTGTTCTGATTTTCTCTGTCCACATTTAAATACCATTTAATATCTCCTTTGTCCATCTACCGTCATCTCTTCTATCTAGTTGATATGCCCATCTCCATTTAAGTGGCTTGACTCTGACTATTATTTCTGATGGTTTCTTTCTTTTTTTTTGTTAAGGTGGGGTGGGGCGGATGAGGTGAGAGATCCTTTCCAATCTTTCTTCCTTTATCCCAAAATGTTGTTCAAAGCATATGACATTCCGTACCTCTCTCTTTTACTCGTAGCTGTTTTATTCTCTTGCCTTAGTGCTCATCTACACCCAACTTAAGTCATCCGCTGATTGTGAGTTGTCTCCCAATCAGTACCGGTGAGCACACTTTATTAACATCAGAATACAACTACTACTACTACTAATTATTATAATTATAATTATAATAAAAGTAATAATAATAATAAAAATAATAATAATAAAAATAATACTAATAATACTAATAATATTAACAATAATAAAACTAATAATAATAATAATAATAATAATAATAATAATAATAATAATAATAATAATAATAATAATAATAATAATAATAATAATAATAATAATAATAATAAGCATTAGCCACATTTAGCAAATGCCCGAATATATTTTTGCTACTGTTCTCAGAAAACTTGTCTCTTCTTTGAATAGTTTTTTCCACTTGATTCTCTCTCCTTGATGTTGATTATATACCTGTAAGCACTTATACTTATTCAAGTCACCTGTATCCAGATTCAATTTTAATTTTCTTGGCTTCTGTCTTTGACGTAAATATTCTTTCAGCATATCTTATGTAATTATCCTAATCGAAAACTCGATGTATTTTCAGTACTCTTTTGTCTCTACCTTTGAAATCCAATTCTTTCCAAGAAATAAATATGCTCAATATTTACGCTTCTGAAGTAAAAAGTGGTTCAGCGGTAAAGTGAAATAAAAGCCAGCTGTTATAACTAATAATCTCCGGCATCCGCGATAGGCCTGGCCCAGCCAGCGGTATCCGCCGTGGGCCAAGAAACCCAAGGATCTTCCTCGGAAGATCCTACTGACAGGAAGAAAGTCTTACCTGAGGTATGGTGAAAAAAAAAAAAAAAAAAAATTTACGCTTCTATTCAGATTCTGCTTTTATTTCAGAAATATTTTGCAATCTTCTCTTTTTTTTTTTTTCAAAATCACAATAATTTTTCTCGCTTTTCAAACCTTATTTTACTGTCAAAAACACTCGCGTTAACTTATATAATACGTGTCAATTGTGAAATACGAAAAAGTTGAAAACATACATTGGATGAGCAAATTATATATATATATATATATATATATATATATATATATATATATATATATATATATATATATATATATATATATATATATATATATATATATATATATATATATAATATATATATATATATATATATATATATATATATATATATATATATATATATATATATATATATATATATATATATATATATATATATATATATATATATATATATATATATATATATATATATATATATATATATATATATATATATATATTATATATATATATATATATATATATATATATATATATATATATATATATATATATATATATATATATATATATATATATATATGTATATATATATATATATATATATATATATATATATATATATATATATATATATATATATATATATATAT
>SEYY01023752.1:10000-12710 GCA_009176605.1 Armadillidium nasatum
AAAGATTCACCGAAATATCGAAGAGCGGAATAATAAGAATTAGAGAGAGGGGAAGATCATAAGTAGGGCAGTTTTTACGAAAGCCATACTGGTGATCAGAGCAAGGATTAGTAGAATTGATATATTTTTGAGACTTATGATTGCAGCATTTAAAAGGGGGCTAGAGATATATGGATGGTTTAGGTATCGTATAGTATAACTTGAATAAGCCAAATTGGCGGTTATATATGAATTTTTAGACTAGCTTGTGACTAAGCCTATGAATTTTAGATTAGCTTGTGACTAAGCCTAACATTGCATGTTGCATGTGTATGTAGTTAAGTTTACTAAATATATGCAGGGGCTTAATTTTATTTTTATCTTACTTTGCATGAAGGAATTGATAGACCTAGTCTTTGTTGCATGCATTAATATTAGTATTATTATTATTTGTTTTGACTGGGACAGTCTCGATATGTCCGTGTGGCTTCAAACTATCTCTATTTTACTTATGTTCTTATGAGATAAGTAGATAGAACAAATGAATTTTGTTGTAGAGTTGCAAGAAAGTTTAAGCCACAAAGTAGAGAATTTAGAAGACTCCAAATTAGAGACACGAGAACAGACAGCATCGGTGCATGTATATGAGCAACATATGCCTTTGGCTCAAAATGAGAATGTAAAAATTAGGAGGAAACAGAGTAGGGTTTGCTGTCAGAACATTCAACACCTGAGTTTCAGCGAACAACAAGAGATGAGGTCTAGAAGAAGATGAGAGGTAGTATTCGACAAAGTGAAAATTAGACAAGAAACCGCGAATGTTGGAGAAATTAATAAAAAAAAGATCGTGCACCAGAGCAAGCCGACATCAAGGTCCTGGTGGCATCAACCACATTACCGGAGGCCACCAATTCCCAAGTGTTAATAGGGGAGGAGGTGAATGAGGGGGTATTCTTTGGATGGACAGAATGGACTCCTGCGGGTTAAGCCCTATAATATATATATATATATATATTTATATAAATATATATATATATAATATATATATATATATATATAATATATATATATATATATATAATATTATATATAATATGCTGAAATAATCGACACAAAGGATATTTATTATTAATTATTTATTATTATTTATTATTATTATTATTATTATTATTATTATTATTATTATTATTAAAATATATTATATATCTTTTAAATTTTTTTAAAAAATAAACAACACTCAATGGAAAAAGTGTAAATATTTCAAATACAGTTAATATGTTATTCTCAGATATAATATATACATCTCATTTCATCTCATTTCGATAACCTAAAAAATAAAGACTAAAAAATTTACCATTCCTTGAATGATAGTGATGGAGGGGGGGATGGGTGAAAAGGAGAAAGGGGTTGGGGGAAAAAAGGGAAGGGTTTTAGGGTTCAGAGTAAGATTTCCCCCTTCTTGAGTCTTGACTTTATCCCCAACCCAATATATCTTGATAAAGAATAACTTGATCCACTTGCCAGTCGTCAGATTATTAAAGGATTGTTCTTCTCTTCGGGATAAAAGTTGGAAGGATAAAAATTGCTCTTATCCACACTGATTTTTAAAAGGAACTCTTGAATTTGGGGAATTAACTTGAAAATAAAATTTAGAATTAATGATCATTTTATTTTATTATTTCTTTAAAAATATATTTTTATTATGTATATATATATATATAATATATATATATATTATATTATATATATATATATATATATATATATATATATATATATATTCAAACTTTAAAGGTTTACAAAAATGTGCTGATAGAATCTAGCTAGCTATCTTTTTAATTTAAACTCATGTACTGCAACTCAAGCGTTTAATACACGAACAAAGTACAATTTAAAACACACACACCACACACACACACATATATATATATATATAATATATATAATATAATATATATATATAAATATAATATATATATAATAATATATAATATTATATATACTATATATATATATATATATATAATATATATTTTTTTTTTTTTTTTTTTGAAGAAAAAGAAAAAAAAAAAAAAAAAAAAAAAAGTAAAAAGAAAATATTAAAATTAAAAGTAAAAATTGTTTATTTGTTTTTTTTAAGATTCATGTGAAACTGCAAATATCAAAGCTAACAGTTAATATAATAATATAATAATAATATAATAATAATAATAATAATAATAATAATAATAATAATATAAATAATAATAATAATAATAATATAATAATAATAATAATAATAATAATAATAATAATAATAATAATAATAATAATAATAATAATAATAATAATAAAATATAAAAACCACAGTAAAAAGATTTATAGCTCAATAACTAAATGAAAAAAGTAGAATTTATGAATGGAAAAAAAAGATAGAGGGATAGAGGGAGAGAGAGAGATTCAAAAAAAGGAGAGAGTAAAGAGAGGGAGAGAGAGGAGAGAGAGATTGAAAGCGACAAAAATAGGGAAAGGGATAGAATGAGAAATTGAAAGAGAGATAGTAAGTAGAGAGAGAGAGAACGAGCATTAACATGGAAGAGCAAGTTAATAATTAGATATTCATTTATATGTATATGCAGAAACGTTAATTTATTCTGATTTTACTTTTAGTACCAGACTACATAATAGATTTACATAATTCAACTCTCAGCTGGATACATCAATAATTTAAATAAAATACTACTTACAAATA
>SEYY01023753.1:27500-30000 GCA_009176605.1 Armadillidium nasatum
AATTGTAAATTGTGTAATTACTTTTGTATGAGCAGTCGCGATGCTCTTAAGAATGTGTGTATACACTTTGTACAATTTATAATAAGCAATTTGTTACTTGTACCATATTAATTTCTAGTATCTGCATTCAATAAGGGTGGTAAAGTGGCGTAAATGTTTTCCGTCTTCACATAATTTTACAAATTATTATTATTATTATTATTATTATTTTATTATTATTATTGGCCTCCATAGAGTGTGGAAAATTTAATACTGTATAATATTTGGGATATTTAAGAATAGTATTTATAAGTTTGTAGTTTTGTATTTTGATGTAGCAGTCTGACTGTTCATGGTATTAGGTCAATTTTATAAAATTGATATATATATATATATATATATATATATATATATATATATATATATATATATATATATATATATATATATATATATATATATATATATATATATATATATATATATATATATATATTTTCCATTCCCGCCCATTCTTCCATTTTGCCTTAGGATTTCAAGTTCGTAAGCGCTTGTATTCTTTTGTGTATGTATGTACATTTATTTGTGACTATAAAACCTTATTAAAGATAGTTCATTTGCTAGATCACCTACTGGCAAGGCAGTAGGTGTTCAAGGGAATTACAACTAAGTTAAACCCCCCTCCCCTACTACTTTTTATCGTTTTAATTACTGCCTTTGCCGATTTTCCTCCATTGACGTGGAAGAACCCACTTTGCCCCTCTCATTCCCCTTCTCTTCCCCCCGCGTCTTTCTCACATAATCTCTACTTCCCCAACCGTTTCGGTTTGTTGTCATGGCAACCGTGAAAACTTTTTCTTGAACCAATATATATATATATATATATATATATATATATATATATATATATATATATATATATATATATATATATATATATATATATATATATATATATATATATATATATATATATATATATATCAGTTGAATACTAAAATATAAAATCGTACCAGCCACAAATTTATGATTTTTGAATTTACTTTATAATTATGTCCTTCCTGCTTTGTGGGGTTGTCATTCTTATATGTACGGTAATGTACATTTCTCTTTTCTAAGTTCTAAAAATTGTTCTAAATTATTTGTATATTTTACATATCGAAAGTTTTTGAATGATAATAATAATAATAATGCTATACGGTTAATAATAATAATAATAATAATAATAATAATAATAATAATAATAATAATAATAATAATAAAAATGTAAAACATTAAAATTGTCTTAGTTTAACTTTAAAGTTTGTATTATTATTATTATTATTATTATTATTATGTTAAAAGTAGTTTCCAATATTAGCGCAATAACAAAGCGTTTTGCTATGGTTTCTATGATAATAGCGTATTTTTTACGGGGCTTTGGTTCCGTTTTTCATGCGTCTGTGTGGAGGAAGCTAAAAAAGTCTATTAAAAAATGTACTTTTATATATATATATATATATATATATATATATATATATATATATATATATATATATATATATATATATATATATATATATATATATATATATATATATATATATATATATATATATATATTAGGGATGGAGCGATACCAAAATTTTTACCGATACCGATACCTAAAAATATACCGATACCTATCGGTATGCGATAAATATGCCGATACTACTACCGATACCGATACCGATACTTCTCTCCAAAAAATTTGCCGATACCGATACTGAAAAGGTCGATACCGATAAATACCGATACCTATCCAAAATATGCGATTTACCGATACGATACCGATATTCACTCCATCCCTAATATATATATATATATATATATATATATATATATATATATATATATATATATATATATATATATATATATATATATATATATATATATATATATATATATATATATATATATATATATATATATATATATATATATATATATGCGTGCGTACGTACGTACGTACGTGTGGTTTAAGTGTTTTTATATTAAGAATTTTCGTTGTCATAGTTATTGTAAATGATTGCGTGTGGGTATATGTAGTGTAATCATTAAAAATGAATTTTTTTTTTTATTAGCGATTTCCGTTTCATAATTTATTATTAAATGCTTAATTGTACTTTTCATTTTTATTATTAATGTTAGAAATTCAAATTTTTTTTTTTTTTTTTTTTTTTTTTACCGTGGTTGGATAAAAATTAATAGGTATTCATTTACAGAAGAAGAAAAATTAACTAGTAATGCCCCTTTTTATAAATTGAATTTATTATTATTATTAATAATGATAAAATTATTGGTCGGGTCAGTTTTGTGTGGGAAGGACGCCTCAACTAACCGTCGGTTTACTCGAACTCTGACGCTCTCCGGCGGGTTTCTGCTTAAATGTCAAAGGTATGGGGAAGGAGCGAAGCGCGTGACGTCATATTGAATTTCTGTGACGTCATGGCAAAAGGATTCTGTTTTTCTTCACTCTTCTCAGCTGATCACGTACACG
>SEYY01023753.1:42500-57500 GCA_009176605.1 Armadillidium nasatum
TGTTTGCCTTTCAGAAGGCATTAGAATCAGCGTTGATGATTAACTTTTTTTCATTTTCAACTCAGTCAGAGCAGACTCAGTTAAATTCGGACATAGTCCTGTACTGGCTTCTGAATCATCGGAGTCTGAAAGGACAACATCCCACGAAGATGAGAATCCAGAAGATTTTTAAAATTTTTAAATTTTCGTTACTTAAAAGTCTTTAAACCTGAATTTACTATCACCTGCATTATAATGATGAAACTAGTACTATTAACTATTATATTTACCTCATTAGACATGCAATGGCCATATTTCCGTATCATCCTCAGTATTTAAATTTAACTTCTGTTATACAATATCTAATTTTCTAATTTTTTTCTGAAAAAATGCATAAAATCATTAAGTGAATGTTGGCTATTATTTACTCCTTCCTTATATTTAAATTAATCTCAATTAAAATTATATCTAATTTTCTTAACCTAAAATTTCGGTGTCGACCTCTTTAGAAATTTTAGGACACCCCTGCCAGAGTATCGTCCCCGGCCCCGACAAAATCCCAACATCGGTATTTCCCTAATTTTGATGCTTTTCAAAGTTCTTTATCACCTTCTCCTCCTACCTTTCTTTGACTCTTTTTAACTGTTCTCCTAATTAATCATTCTCATGCAGATGACTCTTAACTCCTCATGCTTTCACTGATTTCAAATCTTAAACACCCACTTTCGCATTTGTTTCTTCTTGTCTTTTATCTTTCCGATTTAATTCTGACTAATCCAGGACAGAATTTCCCTATGAGGTAGTCACATCTAACTTAGAGACTTGACTTCTTAAAAATTTAAATACTGCATATCTCTTGAAATACACACTACTTTCCTTTTTTACCTGTTGTTCAACCATCTCCTCCTGTTAACCCTGTGTCCTTCTTGATCTCCTACAGTAAATTCTCTTCGAAACTCCGTATCACAATAGTTGTTTAGACTGCTTCAAAGAAGCTAATATTTTTGTTAAGTTTACAAGAATTCTTTACAGTCACCCTAACTGTACATAATATTTTCCACCCTTGTGTGGAGTACATGATCTTTTAGTTGTAGAGAATTTGAATTTGTTTGTTTCTGGTGTTTTGTTTCAGAGCTGTTTCTTCCATATGCAAATATGCGTCAATACATAGAGATGGTAAATAGGACTTTACTTTTTCAAAATATAACTATTGATCTTTCACTTTGACCTTATTTTAATGAGGTTAATATTTTATTATTATTATTATTATTATTATTTCAGAGAATTCGACTTGCACAACATCTGAAATTTGTAATGAAAAAAAAATTTTTTTTTATTGGTTTCAGTAAACTGAGTTTTACATTAGAAATTTTTAGCGTGAGTAAATATGTTTTTGTCACGTCTACCGTCTACTCAAACGGTAGAGTGATTGGCTCATTCAAAAACTTGAGGGCGGCGGTTCGACCCCACTTGGGGATCCTAGGTATACTACCTAGAAAAGTTCCTCTACTAGAATAGGGCAATGTCCGTGAGATGTGAACTTTATTTAAAAATTAAAAAAAGATTTCAAATAGAACTTTATCAAACTTCTCTTCATCTTCCAGTATAAATAATCTTATAACAAGTCGGTTAATTTTTTGCTAAAAATTAAATTATTTTGTTCTGAAGATTTTCTAAGTCGTCCATTTTAAAAGATTTCCTAGAGTTATGTCCAAAAATGAGATTGAAATACATATTTAATATTGAATAATAAAGAGAACCATTTTGTATGGTCGGTTAATTTAAAATGTCTCCAAACAATTATATTTTAAAAAAATTTATCTACTTTGCGTATCAGGTTATCTTAATTTTGAGAATTTGGTTGGCCTTAAATAGCATATACTCATTTCTTCAAAAATTTAAAATGTATGACTGCCTGCGAATAGTTATAACATCGCTCCGCAGCATTTATGATACAGTGAAATCCATTTTAATAATAATAATTATTATTATTATTATTAAAAATGAGATGTCTTGCTAGAAGATGAAAATAAGATTAATAATTGACAATTATTTTTGTTTTGTTTCAATTTTTCTTGTTGATCAATTCTCCGATTATTGGTACAGTCGTCAACAGAAGTTCGTTCCTATTAGGCTGGAAATAAATATTTATATAAAATGGAGATCATTTCAGGTTCAGTCAATCACAGTTCAGTTAAGCCCGGCTCAATGTTTTTATTTTCTTTTTATTCAAAATAGAGCTTTTATGAAATGATCTCCATTTTATATAAATATCTATTTCCAGCCTAATAGGAACGAACTTCTGTTGACGACTGTACATCCCATTTCTCCAGACGATTTATACAGGAACTAAAAAGGTTAAGTTCTTCGATTATTAAGGCTTTTCTTTTTAGACTTGAGCCATAGGTTATGTGAAATCGAAGTCATCCTTAGAATGAAAATGAAAACAATAATTTATATAAGTGGAAATGAAGCTTTAACAAAGGTACTGTATGTTACCTCTTAGAAAGAAAAGAAAAATATGTTAAAAGTAAAGAAGATTTTAACAGAACGAGAGATAGAGTGAAAATAATTTCTTTTAAATCTTTTAATGAATAGTTGGGGCTTGAAATTTTCAACAAAAAAATTGCTGTTGGTTATGTACTAAATAAAAAATTTTAAATTGTTCATGGAATTGCGTGACAATTAAGTGAATCGTCAAAACAGATAGGAAAGGTAAGTTTAGTTTTCGAGAAGGTGAATAGATCTGAACTCTTAAAGCATTGAATTTTACAAGGTTGACTCCCAAATGATGCATTCTATCTTTGTAACAAAGAATAGAATATGAAGGCTGGATTTAAATGCAAAAGAAGATATTCAAGATGTTCAATAAAAGAACTTCACAACTTTAGTTACCCACAGAAATTTTATCATCTAACCCACAGTTATAATGTTCGGAAGAATAAAAAAAAAATAGAGCATGTGAATACTTTTGTGGCATAATAAAATTGTCAACGTTCAATATATGATATGCATTACTTTTTGCGAGTACAATGTATGTAAATATGTAATATCTTTGCCGTTTACCGTGGCTCAAACGGTAAAGTGATTGACTCAGGTGCTTGAGGGCGCCGGTTCGATCCCACTTCGGGATCCTAGGTATATACTACCTAGAAAAGTTCCTCTCCTCGAATAGGGAAATGCCCGTGAGATGTGAACTTTTTCTTTAAAAAAAATAAAAAATAAAAAAAAATAAATAAAAATAAATTAAATTAAAACAAATCTGGAGCAGTATATTACCTCACACTGACGATCAACATTTTTAATTTGTCCCGCCAATTGAACAATTTTAATTAAAAAAAATATTGGGACATTAATGAATCTTTTGTTGAAGGAAGATGTGTTGAGCAGAACCAGGACATATTTCTTAGAATTGCAAAATTAGATCGATCTCTAATTCTCGTCCTAACCTTTTGCTATTGTTCTGAGCCCCAGGTATCTAAGAATTCCTCCTCAAACTTTTTTAATATATTCAACTATAACTTATTTCATAATTTCCGATCTAAGGGTGGAGTGTGTGCATACGTAAACATTAACACTCCGGTAACACGTCTTGTGATTCTTGAATCTCCTAACTTCGATGTTCTGTGGCTTAAAATCTTTCTTCCTACTACTACGATAATCTTGTGTTTCTGCTACTGTTCTCCTATTAGAACAGATTTTCCTACCTTTTTTGAATACCTAACCACTTCTCACGAGACTGTTACATCTTCACATCCAAATACTGAGGTCCTCTATTTAGGGGATTTCAACGTACACAACACTGAATGGTTGGGTTCCTCTCATACTGATCCAGGAGGGGAGGAGGCCGAATCATTCAGCATTCTCAACGATCTGGAGCAACTGATTAAAGAACCAACACACATTCCGGATCGTCCTAACCAATTCTTAAACACTCTCGACTTTTGTTTCACTACTAGTCCTTCTCTCTATAAATACGCTGTCTTCGCTCCTACTGGTAAATCTGACCACAACCTAATTACTCTTAATTTTCAAGCTTTCTCTCCAACTGCTCCACCCTGCCCTAAGCGTATCTTCTGGCACTTCGATCGGGCTGACTGGGAGGCTTTGCGTTTATTTTGGATGGTTGGTCACAGAACTATTTTTTTGTCTTTCAGAGGTTTCTGCGTTACAAAGAATTCCAATAATATCTTTGTTTTGTTTCATTTATTCTTATTAAAACGAGTTCAGACTGTAAATTCAACTTCAGAGAACTTATAAAGTTTTGTAATATTTTTTAAAGAAAAAAGGTTAATTTATTAAAGGACTATAAATAGCATTAAACCAAAATTTATTATCCTGGAAAAAAATTCAAATATACTTTAGTTAATAATAAAATATAATTTTCTTTCATTAAGATTTATATGCGAATAGAAGGGTAACTTAAAAAAAAACAAAAAACAAATCATATATATATATATATATATATATATATATATATATATTATATATATATATATATATATATATATATATATATATATATATATATATATATATATATATATATATATATATATATATATATATATATAATATATATATATATTATATATATATATATATAAAAGTTTAATATCTCACAGTATTTTTATTGCACTTTATAATATTTTAGTCTACCATAAAATATTATTTTTATTAATTTAGAAAAAACGATTTTAAATGGATAACCTGCAAAAACTGAATAAATAAATTTTCATATACATATATATATATATATATATATATATATATATATATATATATATATATATATATATATATATATATATATATATATATATATATATATATATATATATATACAGTGGCGGCTCGTCTATATGGGCTCCAGGGCTGCAGCCCCTCCAAATTAAAAATACCAGGCGTAAGGATGTTGATATAAATATGAAATTTTTGTCAGAGAAAAGTGATTTAAATTCATTTTTTTAACAACTTAATACATAAAAAGTATAAATCAATAAAGAAAATAAGAATTAAATGCATTTTGCAACTGCAAATTTTTGGGTACGACATTTTTTTTCATACATTGCAATTATATAAAATATGGGCTGTAAAATCTCAGTCCTAAATTAGGCCAACTTATCAGTTCTTAAATAATAAGAACAAATGTGGCAACTTACGAAAAAAATAATGCCAAATTGCAATAGCAGTTTTTATTAAGTTGCTAGTTTGTCTTTCTGTCCTTTTAAGTACAGATCATAAAGAATTTAAACAGACTAAAACAGTTATTTAAAGTGACCATGTCGAGTGAGATTATATTTTTTTCTTGTGGAAGAAAAATTACAAGATTTATATATGGTTTTTTTTTCTTGTTCGACATATATATATATATATATATATATATATATATATATATATATATATATATAATATATATATATATATATATATATATATATATATATATATATATATATATATTCCTATTAGGCTGGAAATAAATATTTATATAAAATGGGATCATTTCAGGTTCAGCCAAAAACAGTTCAATTAAGCCCCTCTCAATGTTTTTATTGTCTTTTTATTCAAAATAGAGCTTTTGTGAAATGATTTTTCCATTTTATATAAATATTTATTTCCAGCCTAATAGGAACGAACTTTTGTTCACGACTGTACATAATAATGTTTTGTTTTTTTTAAATGTTAAAAGACATCGTACGTTTGGCAGCGTCTGTTTTTGTGAGATAAATTTCTTCCAGTTTTGAAGGAAGATAAATTTAGCGATTGAGTAAGAATAGTGTAAAAAAATGTGAAATATATTTATAATTTGGTGTAATATGGCAGTATGCTTTTAAACCCAGTAACATATTCAGAACCATCAGGTACGTTTGAATATATATATATATATATATATATATATATATATATATATATATATATATATATATTATATATATATATATATATATATATATATATATATATTATATATATATATATATATATATATATATATATATATATATATATATATATATATATATATATATATATATATATATATATATGCAGCCCCTCCTTGCCAAGTTTACACGAGCCGCCACTGTATATATATATATATATATATATATATATATATATATATATATATATATATATATATATATATATATATATAATATATATATATATATATATATATATATATATATTACTCCTGGAAGGTAAACTCCAAATGCCTGCCAATTTCCAACGAGAGTTAGGATGTGTGTCTTCGCAGAGTCAGAGCCAAATTAAAGACAGACATGTCCCATGTATTCAACAAAGTGAGATTAGACAAGAGACCGCGAATTGTTACAGAAATTAATAAAAAAAAAATAAGACCGTACACCATGGCAAGCCGGCAACGAAATCTTGGTGGTGCTATCCTCATCTTCTGAGGTCGGCAACTCCCAAGTTTGGTGGTGTGAGGTATGGAAGAGGGACATCGTTTTGATACCCCCCTCCCAAGCATATATATATATATATATATATATATATATATATATATATATATATATATATATATATATATATATATATATATATATCTATATATATATATATATATATATATATATATATATATATATATATATATATATATATATATATATATATATATATATATATATATATATATATATATATATATATATATATATATATATATATATATATATATATATATATATATATATATATATATATATATATATATATATATATATATTATATTATATATATATATATATATATGGAAATATAAGGTTTATTAAGCACCTAAGTAAGCTTAAAGTTTTTAGCTCAAATAATTAATTATTATTGAACCATTAACCACTAAGCTTAAAAGGCAAGCTACTTTACAAAGCTTTTGTCACTGGCTTCTATTTTAATTTGAATCAAGTGAATGAGATATTGTGAGTTTATAAAATGTAATATAACTCTATATAATATATAACTATATATAATATATAACTCTATATTATATATAACTCTACTGAACTGATCGGCCTCAGGTATTTTGACAGATATGAGAAGCTTTTTGGAATGTAATTTTTACAATTCTAATTTAGCGTTCATGAAACTGTGATAATTTTTAATAAATTTATAATTTTCAAGGTGAGGGGGGTACATTTACGAATAATAAATGTTTTTTTTTTTTTGGTTTTTTTTAAATCACCCTTGTTATTCAAAAAGAACCCCAGCGTTATCAGTGTTCCATGCAATCAAAATCCCGAACAATATTACAATATATTCAAATCTGTAACCAAAAGCGTGCAAAGTTTTGTTTAAAAGGAAAAAACAATAAAATTTTAAAACCAATACAATTCTTCTCAACCATTTGTCTAACTTTTTTTTCTAAAGGTCACAAACAAACTATTAGCTATTACGTCATGAGAAAAACAGTTATATAAGGCAAACATTTTATTACCGATGTAGTATTTTGTCTAGGTAAATGCCCTCTCTCTCTTTCTCATTTTTTATTCTCCTATCATAATCTCTAGTTCTCTTAACATTTTCTGCTATGAAGAACTTACACTTCTTAAAAACTGTGAAGTAATGAAGATATTTTAAATTCCTTAATCATGCCCACTTTAAGAAATCACATTTCCACAGAAATCATGCCCAATTTCTTGATTCTCACCATAACTTATATTTAAAGCTACAATTCATTCTAATGGTTCTGTGTCGAATTACCTGAGGTAAGGATTTCAAACCAGTGCACAGTTTTCAATTAATAGCAAACATAATTATTAGAGAACCTTTAATAATTATTAGAGAACCAACCTTTAATACTTTCTTGATCTCATAAGCAATATTATGATTTATCATTACTAACATTTTCTTAACTCTGTATCAGATATTTAAACATTGTTCTAACATTTTCAAATGTCTACTAATAACCTCGCCAAAGTTCATTTTTTTTAGGTCAACAGACTCCAGCCATTTCTCATTCACATCACAATTAATATTTTGATTTGGATTACTAATAGGAAGAGCCTTAATTGCAGTTTTTGATCCTGAAATACATTTTCTACCTTTCAGTACAACTAAGTAATTTATCTAATTCATGGTAATTTTCATTCTACTCTCGAAATTCTGAGCAGAAGTAGTCAGTTTAATATTAAAAGGAAATATACCTTACCTATTATTACATTTTGGTAGGTGTGTATGTTGTATACTGTAATCTTCAAGGCTGGGCTTTAACAACACCAAAAAACAATTGAACATTTATTAGGAAGCATGTTTCTTCCAACAACCATGCAGGAATAAAATATGAGGAAGAAACTCAGTTGTAAAATATAAAGGTTATGTCAATAAATATACAGTACCTGTCAATGTAACGTCTGTGACAATATTTGCACATCTATTAAGTATGTCCCAGTATTCATTAACTGTATATAGGGTGAATTAAACCTGATACCAATAAAGCTACTACTACTACTAATAGTAATAATCATAATAATTATTGGTTTAACTATGATAGTAATCATAAATAGGTAGTAAAAGAAGTGGTACTAATATTCAAAAATTACATGGAAATATACAGGTAGGGTCTGTGTGTCACAGCTATAACGACTAACAACTGGAACGTGCAAAGTTCATGCAGCGAGGGCCTAAATATGTAAAAAGAGAAATACCATAATAGAAAAAGAAAATTCGAACTACTGATATAAGAATAAAATAAATGTTATAAAAAAAAACAAGGTACTAGGTTAGTGTTGTAACCTAGGTTGTAATAAAAGCACTCACTACAAATGGAAATAAATAAATCGGCTGGTTAAATATCACAATAATGAAGACACAATCACAATATGAAATAGGTGAGGCTGGGACACAATCACAATAGGAAATAGAAACCTGATATATCAACTTACATAAAAAAATAGAATTTTGAAAATCACACGCTGAAACAGGTTGGCTATCAAATTGATGCGTCATAAAAAATGGTTCATAGTCTTCTCCCGACCACGTCGACATTGCCACAGTTTAACTCTGCAGAGTGGAATGCAGACGACTACAACTTTTTACAGAATAATTACATAAATTTGGAAAACACAGTCCCCATATACTTTTGAGAAGAGAGATACTTCGTTAAACACAGAAACAATAATGAAATTACTTTTCACCTGCTCTCATAATGATTTTTGATGATTCAATAATACTGTACATACTGTCTTCTTTCATGCTACACAGACTCAGTTATAGCTTGTGGGTTAGCCTAGCATTATATACTTTAAAAAATGTTACTGAAATCGAAGATTATAAATATCTACTGATCCATTTGTTAACATCGTCTATAATATATTCCATGATTTTAAGGTCCAATCTTTAAATTTTATTTTATTTTGTCTGACAAGATCTATCATTCCTAAAATTAATTCTGGTCTTTGGGAGTCTATCAATGTATTATTAAATTTTAAATGTTATTCTATTCAAATTTTATGCATTCTTTCTCAAATTTTTATTAACGATGCTAAACTAACTGGCCCATAATTCTCAAAATAATTTTTAGTACTCTTTTTTTATGAATAAACACAGCACAAACAATTTTCAATCTTTAGTTGGATCACAAAAAAAATATATTAAATAATAAATGTAAATCATATGTATATTAAGTTCTCCTTCTCCTTTTATTAAAACTTTACAATATATATCGTTCGGATTTTTTTCCTTCAATTTGTTCAAGTATTCACGTAACATTTTAAAATCAATTTGAAGTGATCTATCTCTTTTATGCTGTTGTGTTATTTGGTTAGTGATCACAAACTGTTTCAGCTAAATATAGGCAAAGTATGTCCTAAATTTATTTATCAAATATCATTATCATTATCAAATACCTTAATCGGTCCAATTTTTATTTTATTTTATTTTATTTATTTTACCAGTTGCCATTACAATTCTTTATAAGATTTAACGAGAATATTTTTGTATTTTGACCCCTTTTGTTTTTCTAGTATTAACCCTTACTGCCTTGCTACTGATTTTTTTCCTTTCGAAAATTGACCTAAAGGAAGGTAAATTCAAGGTAAAATAATTTAAATATAGGGCCTATAAGTTTAAGGTCTTAGTTCAGTAGAGAAAGGATAAGTAAGAAAGGTTGGAAAGAAAATTTCCTCCTTAGTATATAAGTATTTCGAATGTGTTTTGGAAAACATTGATTTTAAAACCTGCAAACAACAACTGATTATAAAACCTTTAATAGTGAGAAACATTGATCAGTAATTTAACTAAATAATTAAATTCTAAATAATTAATAACAAAAAAAGGTGACTGCTATATAATATTTGGTAATTTGTAAAATCACAAAAATCATTTAAATGATGAGTTCCATGGTCAAGATTCTTTAAAGATCTTAAAGATACTTAAAGACAAAGTGTTCCACGAATAGCGTCCCACGAGTTTTGCTGCAGTAATTTTCTGCTCACTGTTGCGAAAATTGAAGATAGAAATTTAAATTTTTCATTTTCGCTGCCTGATTCTTGAATGAAACACAAAGGAGTTGAAGCCAAGAGCTTCTTTTCAAATAAATACCTTTCGAACAGAAACACTCTGGTAGATTTGTGTGCAAATTATTACTGATAATTATTTTAACTTTTTTGAGTTATTAACTTGTTTTAAATGAAAAAAATTATTTTTAATTATTCGGAATTTCATTGGTTTCAATGTTTTTAATCATGGCTTGACGGTAAATTCTTTTTAAAATCTTCGTTTGACTCTATCATACGTTATCTTATATTCCTACATATAGCCTTTATGATAATTAAATTAAGTGATTGCTTAAATTAATTAAATGACTGATTAAATCATTTTAATATATAATATATATATATATATATATATATATATATATATATATATATATATATATATATATATATATATATATATATATATATATATATATATATATATATATGTATATATTGTTGGAAATTTATGTGGCGTGAAACCCCTAAAAACGCTTAAGGCAGATAATGTTGCTGCTTTGCCAACGATAAACCTAATTCTAATAAAATTTAGCCTACAAATTAATAAAAAGAAATTAATAAAGAACTCACCATTTAAAATGTTCTGTAAATTCTAAAATAAAATTGGATTTACTTTGTTTCCAAGAATTAAATACTTGGATGTTCGGCTTATTCGTTTAAGCTCATAAGTAAATTTTAAAAGTAGTAAATTAGGTAACTTTTCAGCCAAGTAGGAACATAAGCTCAAACCCAACAAGCAAGAACTCTCAAAAACTCTGCTCAAAACCTAAGGCCCATTTATACAGTAAAGTCTGGTCAATCATTCAATTCAAGCTAATAATCTAACTCAACCCAAGCAATCATCAATAAGTCAATTTAATTCAAATAGTAAACAATAGTTATAGGGTTGAGTAGGTCAAGTTAGGCCCTAACTTCTTTACAAAGCTCTATAAGATTCCTACCCTAAGGGTTAAAGTCTATATAACTACTAAATTGGCTACAAGTAATTTAAATATTTAATTGGGTAAATGCAGAAATACTCATCTTATCAAAGACTTCTTCAAACTTAGATGAGTATTCTTTAGTTAAAATATTTCAAACATAATTGTCAAAGTGACTTACTTTATCAACGGTAAAAATGCAAGTATCGGCCTAGCTTTCAAGCGAATCAAGCTAGTCATAAACATGTAAATGTTGTTGTTGTTCTATAAAAGATTTTTTTTTAGTTTAGGGCGTATTTGATTCTTTAAAATCATTTTATCTATTTAAATATAAAATATTTAATTAAATCTAAAATACAAGGATTCTCAATAATATAGGTAAGTAGACGTCTACTACAGCGAAATGTCCCACTAAAATCAAGATTTTACAAAATATTTTCTCTGCAGCTGGTTTTAACAAAGTTTACCCTATAATTATTATAATTATTATAATAATTATTATAGGGTAAACTTTGGTTTTAACGAGACGTTACTCAATATTTCTTGGAACACACCCTATTAGTAACATTGTCTAGTAAATATACCATGCAAAAACAAAATTTACTTTAATAATAGAAATTTTGGTAAAAATTTAAAATTAAGTGCTTTAGGATTTATGGTGTTAATTAATTAATTAAATCGATTCTAGAATCGGGAAACTGTGCCCAATCTTTCAATAAAATATCGATATGTAAAAATACTTTCGATATTTAGTGATATCGATAGTTTTACCCATCGCGTCATTTAGAGATTTTTATTATTGCAGCGTTTCCAAAATTGGCAGAGGAGAGTTGTTGTTTTGTATTATGATATATTTATAGATATATTTTTTAATTAATTTATGTATATCTTGCTTAAAAATATAAGGATAATGAAATATTAATTATTTGTATAATATAATCTGAAAAATATGAATTCTGAGGTATGCTGAACTATTATAATTTTTGTTTTAATTACAGGTCTTACTTATTTAGGCTAGACTATTTTTAGGTGGGTCATTGCAAAACGAGCCCTGCATTAAATGTGGGTTATATTTAGGTTATAATCAGAATGGATATAAGTTGCAAACAAAATTTAAAGTTTGGTGAATTTTATCAAAAGGTCCAATGAAATTAGCACCCTAAAAGTAAAAAGATTGAAGTTAACGTAGGTAGTATAAAGGCATTGGGCAACGCATGAATATACATACCCATAGGCATTGTAGATTGATTATTGGTAATGGTGTAGTACAGCTTTGACATCCGGAATTTCATTTATATAAAAAAATATGGACAAGAAATGTTTTCTAATTTATGGAACAAGTATAAAAAGTTTGCATTAAAACATTTGGTAATTCTAGAGTTTACAAGAGTATTTTTTTTTCATAATATATCGAAATTGGAAAGTTGAAATGGTCTGAAATTTTTTTTCTTCTGTAAATTAAGGTTCGGAAAATGATTTTGTATACTAAAAACAGCAAAAAATAAAATAAAAATTAACAAAGTAATGACTACCATTATTTAATAATACATTGTATGACTTTAATGGCACACTATCATTTGGCTTTGCACTACCATTTCTTCTATATTTTTAATATAAGAAAAAAGAAACTCCTTTGAGTTTTAGAATTATCAAACATTTTAATACTGATTTTCATTATCAGAAATTATGTATGATATGCAGTTGATATCCATAATTTGACATTTGTCTGCCATTTAAAATATAAACTTGAAATTTTGTTATTGTTAATTAAAATTCTAGGTAATAATTTGGTAGAGTTGCTTGATAACTGATTTTTGCCATTTTTGCACAGAATATAAAAAATGCAATAAAACGAATAAAATTAAAAGCATTACCTGGAAAGGCTTATAACATCATTTATTCAAGTAGTAAATATTTAAATCTTCAATAAAAACAAAATTCCTATTGTGGTTTTCATATGCAACAATAAAATATACACAAGTATATAAGAAAATAGAGATAGTCAGAAGCCACAAGGGCCTATCAAGAGTTCTAGGCTGTCCCAGTCCCCCCCTTAAAATTCTAAAAGTTGCCATTCCTTATGAATGGCTCATCACATACTTAATTTTCCTCATGCAAATAAAATCTCACCATACTATTTCCCATGCAATATGCAGATTATCAAGCCGTAAGTAAATGGGTCATCTAAATTCTAAACTAATATGCAAAATCCCTGATATCTCAAGTGATTATCAAAAATACTCATTGAAATGAAGCATTAAAAGCAGTCAGTCAAACTATACCTTGATCATCCATATGATCAAACCTTTTCTTAAAATTTGAAAGTTACTGTCAATAAAATCTTGTGGTAAAACATTCCAGAAATTAATTACTGTTACTGAAAAAATACTTTCTCATCAAGATGGCATACCTTTTTTATTTATTTTTTATGACCCATGGTGTGCCCATTGGGATCTAGTAAAAAGAATTTACAACTATATTGTCAATCAATGAAAACATTTTGAAAACCTTAATCATATCACCTCTAAGAAATTTTATTTCTATAGAAAACATCCTCAGTTCTTTTAACCTATCCTTGTAACTTATTTTTAAAACCAAAAATCGTTCTTGTTGCTCTACAATGTACTACCTCCAGCATATTAATGTCTTTTTATAAGTACTCAATCAGTAGTCAGACATAACCATTATAGAGCTTACTGATCACCTCATTACTTTTATAGTTAACATTGTATTCATTATTCCTAGCCTGTTAGCTCTTATTCCTAGCTTCCAAACAGTTCTAACACAGCTATGCTTACCAGAAATGATGAACCATAGCTAGGGACTGACCAGGTTTGGAATTTTTCCAGGGTCAGGGTTGCTTAAAATTTGTAGAGGTCAAAAGCACTGAAATTTTAGGTTAAGAAAATTGGATATAATTTTAATTGAGATTAATTATAAGGAAGAAGTAGAATAGCCAATATTCAAGTAAGTTAATGATTATATACATTTTTTCAGAAATCTGAAAATTACAGATTTTGTATAATAATAAAAGTTAAATTTCAATACTGAGGACAATATGTAAATATCCATTGCAGTCTGAGGTAAATATAATAGTTAATAGTACTAGTTTCATCATTAAAATACTGGTGATTGTAAATTGTTGTAAAGAGTTCAAGTAATGAAAATTTGAATATTTTCAGGAACCTAAATCTTCTATATTCTCATCTTTGAGATGTAGTCCTTCCAGACTTCAATGATTCAGAAGCCAGTATAGGACTATGTCCAAACTTAACCGAGTCTGCTCTGACTGAGGTGAATAAATATATGAAATAGAAAAAAATTAATATCAATGATGACTCTTATTGCCTTCTGGAAGGCAAACAAGAATGATTTCCCCACACTATCAACACTGGCAAGAGTATATTTGTGCTCACCAGCAAGCTTCAGTACCAGCGAAAGAGAATTCAAAGTAGAGAAATCAATTTAAAAAGATAATCAAACTATTGCCAAAGAATGTAGAAATGCTACTGTTTTTAAAATACAACCTTAGAGCAGTAACATTATTCAACATTATTGCCCTCTGTTGCTGAACATTTCACTCC